>JASTWQ010001147.1:0-29174 GCA_035220615.1 Leptothorax acervorum
TACCTACACAACAATTAAGCGCGATGAATCATGCGTATCGCATCGAGGATAGCTTCTTTATACCCTCTTGGCACCGGGTTCGTCGACCGCGCGGACGAATCCGCGGCGCGGAGGCGAGTGAAATCGTAATCGGCGAGGAGGAGATCGCGCGGATACTTCGCTTCGCTTCGCGTCTACCGCTATTTCGTTAAACACGATCGCACGCCCCGATAAACGTCGCCGTTATCCGGGGCCGAGAGAGCTCGCTCCTCCACCGTAAATCTTCGGCATTTAATTAAAGCGGTTAATTTATTGGTAGAAGCCGATTGATCGCCGTTCTCGCGAGCGCGCGACTTAATTTAGTTTTTAATCATGCTAAACTGGCGAGATTACGTCGCACGGTTGAGCGGACGAGTATAATTTCACGCTGGCATGGCGTCACGACGCTACGCAAAAAATCGTTCCTCTCATTGCAAATCCAAGTGTGTTATTTAATTTTAGCTGAGGCTCATCTTTCTTACAAATTTCTTCCCGTTTTAAATTACGTCAATTAACACGATTGAATGTATTAACTTTTAATTTAATACGATTAAACCGTGTTAAATGACGTAATTTAACACATGAAGAAACATGTAAAAAGAGCTTCAGTCAAATGTGCAGTCATTTTTAGATATCCTATTTACGTTTATGCGTGTTATAAATAACACACTTGGATTTGCTCGAACGCGCGGAACAACCGCGTAAAGCTAGACGAGATTTAAGCTAATCGCACCATGATAACGCGAATCGCGCGCGCCGATAAAGATTTCGTACGCGCGACAAACGAGTGACGTTGCGCGCGACAGTATAAAGTATAGCGAACATCTTCACTTACACGACAGTCCGGCTAAATTATTTATATCGCGATACGCTTCCGTGGTGCACGCGATGTGCGAGTCGGTGGTGATCGATGTGACGACGATGCGCGATCGGGCAAAGCTGAATGAAAAGACTCCGCGAGAGGTTCTCGCGTACGCGACGTCGAGACCTCCGGCCCCCTCCCCCCCCTCCCCCCGAAAGATCGGACTAAAGCAGCAATCATGGAAGCGATATTAATTACAGAATACCAATTACCGAGTTCAGTCAAGTGTAATATCTAGAACAAGTGTATTTGCGAATTTTTTCACTGCTGCATATTTCGACATTCTTGGTTTTTTAAATATTTAGATATTTTCTTAATTTTTAATTTTAATGAACAGCTGATAGCGACCTTTCGTCCCGCCGCGATAGTTATATTGTTCTTTGTAGCTGAACTGGCTGCACTAGTTCAGAGTTTATCTTATTTTTACTCCACATTGGAAGGAAAAAAGATAAACTTGGACCAAGTGTGTAGCCAGTTCAGCTACAGAGAACAAACCTATTGAATATCACCAGAATGACCGATGTATAATAGAGATGATTATAGAGATGATTCGTGCAGTTCCTATAACTATCGCCGATTATTATGTCGTGAGATATATATTTTTTTGCGAAATAACCGGCGCTAATCCCTTCGGATATAAGTGCGGATTGTGAGATCGAGCGCGCTAATAGGTTTCCTTCATAATTACTTCATGGAAGGCAGAGCGTTCGCGTTCACTTATCGCGCCCGACACATAAATCTCCTCGATATACGATAAACTCGCAGTAAAGCCACGTCGATCTCGCTGCAATATGCCTCTCTCGTCAACTTCATCGTGACGAAACCTTTTATCTGCTTTTCACCGACACAAAAGCGTCGACCGTTTCGTTCTCCCCCGTTCAGCCGCCGATCCCTTTATGACGACAAATTAAATTTCAGTTAAATTACACATACAAATTGCTCCCGCACGTAACGCCGAGAAAGTAAGTTAAAGAGCTTCTTAAATACATTTTATAATGTTACGAATATTAATGGAATAAGCATTTTTATTAGATCGGATAGCAATTTTTTTCTTTATGCAATTTCCGTTCTAGAAGATACGTATGTGAAGGATTGAATTAATAATCATTAACTGGCGACTGTGTGTCGTTCCGGAAATTGCAGTGACGTTATCACAATCTTCCACGCGGCTGATTTTTCTAATTTACCTCTGAATGCTTGTAAGATATACATCAATCGCTAATAAACATACAATGATGACCATTCGTGACTAGCGCAGTAGAAATATTTTAAAACGCTTGTAAAAAATTGTTGAAATATTATAATATTTTTAGTAATCTTGCTTATTGTTAGTCAAAAGTCTCTAATGTAGGGTAGATTGGCAGCAAGAAGCGAGAACGCGTGAAAGTTCTCTTTTCTTTTAGCAACCGTGTGCACACATAGTGAGAACTTTCCGAACGATAAGAAAGCTGCCCCACAGATAAGCGATTTTTTTCATCTCTGCTTGTACGTGATAGATGGTAAAGTAAATTCTGTTTCTCTTTCTCTTCTGTGCGAAAGAGCAGTTCGTCGTATTATTCACTCGTCGTTTTCATAATCATTTAAGTTTGTAGTTAGACACGTGTTAAAGTGAATCACGTGCACCTTTTCGTTCGAATTATTTTCTTGTAATAGTTATATACGAAACAAACAGCGTTGCACAGTATTAAGTCTGCGAGTCTTAACTGCCAACCTGGCTATAATTTAAGAAAAATAAATGCCATCTATAAAATTTTTAATAGCTAGACGTAAAGAATGGCTACGTTTACACCGTGAACTTAGGCCGCGGCCTATACCTCAAATTCGACCTAAATTCCTATACCTCAAATTCGCCTAAATTAATTTAGGGCCGAATTTGAGGTATAGGCCGCGGCCTAAGTTCACGGTGTACACGCAGCCAATGTAAAGTAAAAAAATGAGAATATAGTCTTATTTAACCAATATTTTATCATTATATGCTTATGGTAATGAGAAAATTCTACACAAAACCCGCGGGGAAAACAACGTGTTAATTAGATCGATGATACAAAATACGTTTTACCTGTGCGTATACGCGATTCTCCGGAACAAACGACAAATATTTCGAATAATGAATGCAAAGAGGAAAATGCTTGAACGCGACGGGAAATCGAATCGTTTTATGGCCAAACGCGAGCGAATGCAGAACAAACATGCATGTTTTCGAGTAAACTGGATCGAAACTGGATCGAATTCGCGGACAGAAGTCAAAACAGTGTGCAAATTGATAGGCCTGCCTATTATTAGCACCGCGCGTGCATATCTAGGTAAGCACCTCGAGGGCGATCGACGTTAACGGGCCAAACAACGGCGAGCCGCGAGCACGTATGCCTCCGTACCGTCACGTACCCGATCCGCGATAATTCTGCAACGATCTGTGATTTGTTGCGAGCGCATGCCCGGCGTGTTCGCGTTCGCGCGAGCTCTCTGACCCGACAGTTTGATCTCCGGCATCGAGATCGATCCGACTTTCGTGCTCGTAATAAGGCACCTCCTCGAGATGAGTCATACCGTATATCCGCGCGCGAGCTTTCCGTGCTTTCAACGAGTGCATTCAACAGGGTCGTCATTCTTCCGGAGGAGGTATTTGGAAGAATTCCTCTCTCTCTCTCTCGCCGGCGAAATCGGGGAATTAATCGAGAAGAATCAGCAAGCTCGTGAATGTTAAAATTCGTTACTATATAAATTACGATGTCGGAAGCTTCTGCGGACCCGTATCTTCGTCGCTATCGGAGGGGGAGTCGAAGCGATAGTCGTTCCTTGCTTTCATTTATACTCGGGAAATTCCGACGTCTCAGCAAGTTCAAGATTATAACTTTGTCGTTATTTAACGATCGCGCGGAGGATCGCGCGAGAGAGATAAGGGAAAACGAAGGAACGGCTGGATTATTATGCGGAATTTAACAAAATAAAGAGACACGACGCTAATGCGAGTGATTCGAGACACCGTGTTTTCGAGACGCGAAGTACAAGTATCATCAATCAATTCATCGTCGCTTCGCGAGTAAGGTAACGCCCATGCACGCGTGCAAGTGCGGCACTATATTTAGGTGCCAGCTTATGGCTTTACGCCGGCTTCTCAAGGTAATCCGGTTTTCCGCCTTCTGATCTGGTATAATAATCTGATCTTTTTTATGACGTTTTTCTTGCGTGTGTTCGATCGCACTTTCCGGCTTCTGAATCGCGACTGATCGCGACCGCCGCCGCGGCAAGAAACCCGCGATATATTCTCATTTTTCTCACCGTCACCTCTTTTCTTCACCTTCGAGAAATTAACGGCGATTATTTTTCCGTTTTTTTTTCTCACCCGTGGAGGTTCGACACGCGCGAATAAGCGCGCGCGCGCGAATTGTTGACGATGCCTTCGCAATCTCCGGCATTGATGTTGACAGATGAAAGATTTAATTCAGCATTTGTAGCGTGATAAACGTCACGTATAATTCAAATAATGTAATAAATGTAATATAATAACGAAATAAACAATGACAAATACACATGACAAACAGCTACATATAATTTCAGTGTAATTTAATTATAGGTATATAAAGATATGAAAGTGCGATAAAAAAATATATTTGCTGTTGTATGAAAGTCTTCGTCATTCACCTTTCTGTCGTAAAATTGCTCGAACGCCGAGATTTTCCCGCAAAATCGCGCCCGTCGTTCCCGAGCGCGCATAAATCGACCCTAACAGAGCGGAGCACTATTGTTAATGAAGTGCACACAACTTGCGTAACCGCTTGTCGCATTCGCGGTCTCGTTTACCATTTCAAAATTACGACGATAAATCGTCACGCGCGGCGAGCGCGATATCGCGCCGCACGCACACGCGCAAGATCGCTCCGTTAATTACGACGGATCCCCGGCCGGTTTCTGCCCGATCATCGAGAGGCGGTAAACACATCGGTAACGAGAAACGCAGTCATCCACACACTGAACCATCGTGAGCGATCGCGTAAACGCAATGCCACCGCGTCAAGGCGCGGGTTACGCCCCTTTAATTAAAAAATCTAGGGCGCGCGATACTTAGCGCTCCCCTTAATCACGAAATTGACGGAACGAGTCACGCACCCGTTTGTACGAGGCACACCTTTATTTGCGCTGCACGGTTAGAGGAGAAAAATGGAGAGGGGGCGGGAAGAAACGGCTGACGCGGATGAGAAAAATTGTTCGCGGGCACGGAAAAACAATACGTGATAAGGCACGATTGGAGGCGATATAGCGATGGAAAAAATTCCTATTTATATACCTACAAATCAGACACGCAAAGTGATATTAATTTACATGATTTTAATGCACAGTTGATTCGTATAAAATTTTCTATCATAGAACAAAAAATGAGTAAAAGAGCAATCTGAGGAAAATTTCATTGTTACATGAACAAAATTAATAGAATTATTACAAACGTAATAACAATATTGTATAACAATTAAGTATATGATGCAATTTTATTGAACGTTAACGATCTGAAATTTACATTATGTAAAAAGAAAAATCTCCAAATAAATCACTAGAGAGATAAACGTTTCTTCGATTCAATTCAATCAATTGCGCGTGATGAAAAAAAAATTCTATTTGCTATCAAAATCGTCGTAAATGATTAATTCAAAATTCATATAGCAGATACTAAAAATTCTGCTGTCATATTGCTGAAAACGTAATCCTTATCAAGTGCGATTAACATTAACACTAGAACTACCGGAGATTAATTTATATTTATTTCTACCGAAAAAATCGCAGAAAAAAAGAAAAAAAAAAAGAAAACAAATAAAATTAATCATCTACCTATTATGTAATTTTAATAGGAGTCAGGGAAAATTTTGGAAATTAAGGATGTTTTAAAAATTAGTAATAAATTATTTTAAAATGGGCCATTTTGACCACCTTGTTAGTTCTAGTGTTAAAAACGAATATTGGTACCTCTCGGGATTCTGGGCGGTTTCTCTCTTCCTTATCGAGCTCCTTCTTACGAACGCTAAACCCGATTCGCGTCGAGCTCGCGAGAGCCGTGGCGGTCCGGCCTCGCGGAAGTTCACGCTCGCGGTACTCGCAGAGGAAAGTCACGTATGTCTAATGTCGCCGGCTGGAAACCGGTTCGGCGGAAAGTCCGTCGCGATAACCTTGAGCCGCGAACGCACTCACCGTCATCGTCGCCGTGGTCGTCGCCGTCGAGGCGTTTTCCCTCGCGGCGGGGAAGCCGCGCAAATTCTAACGTGCAAGTTCACGGTTTCTCGATCACCGCTTCGCGAGCGGCCGCTGCGATCGTCCGCGCGACTTCTCTCGATCGCGATCGCCGGAATGTGAATCGCGGATCCGATCTCCGGCCTCCGCTCGCGAAGCGATAGCGACCGATATCAATCGCGTCGTTATACGCTCGATATCTCTGCTGCCACTCGAAACCTCGTGGATTCGCCACTTTCCCTTACGAGACGAGCGAGAAGGAATATTGTATCGTGCGGAGCTTAGTTTTTATATATAAGCATTAAAATTATTCCATAATCTGCTTTATACGATGTAATTACGTTACAAATGTTACATGTTATGTACTGATGTTTTATAAATATTATAGATATCTCTGTTTCAAATTGATTATAATTCTTTCTGTGATTTGGTTCTTTCTGCGATATTAAATAATGAATTTAGTTTATTTTATATTTTATGAGAGCTACCTAGATTTTCATTTCATTATACGTTTATTTTACAGTGGCCTAATAAAACAAGTATATAAATATTAGAGAATTTTGAATTTTACATAAAATATGTATAAATAATCGGAAATATTATAATGTAAATTACTTCTCGATGTTGATGTGATAAACATTAAAATAGATATTAGCATAAATTAATTATATTCTCACGGCTTTCCCTACAGGCAGCGTTGAGATTATTAAATCCTCCCACGGATCTCGAAACTGCGTTAAATCCTACGTCATCCAAATATCCCTTCGCATAAAGATATTCCTATATCCAATAATTGGCCTTTATCCGTATAAATGTAACATTGAGTTCGCAGCCCCGACTCTGATTTTGACGTCGGCATTCTCGCGTAAGCCTTTGGAGCCCTTTAGTGCTTTCGCTTCTCAAAACCATTTCGGCGGTACTCATCTCCCTCAAATGGAACTACTAATACCATCGAAATTAGAATTCCGAGAAAGTGGCTTCATCCAATATAGCTCAAAGGCTTAAAACGCTAATGCTCTTGCCCAATCTTGGAGAGCGCGTGTCCTAGCGTTTAGCGACCCGCTTGCTGCCGAATACCCGCGTCGCGCCCATTCAAACGCTAAACGTGTAAATCGCTCGCGAAAGCTCCATATTCGCGTGCTGCATTAAGTACAGCTATCTGACTTTAAAGGCACGCGTCTCCCGTCGCGCGCCTTTTAACGGTAAACGCTACTGCTGATGCTGCTCGAGACGAGGAAATCATCTCAAGGTTGCGAGCGAAATAACGGGCTTTAACATACTTATCTCCCCTGCTTTACATATACGTTCCGATGTTTTTCCAACTTTCGACAAACACACGGCTTCTTTCCCAGATAAGCGCGACTGTAATCTGTAAATCCTTTCTTATCCAGAAGTTATGCACGTCGTATATATGTATATATCAACATTGAGCGAGTCACTTGCGACTAGACGTGATATTGCACGGACAAAGCAAAGTATCCCGAAAAAAAAATATATATATGTAAAGAACTTTACATAAATATTCCAATTTCTCGCAGTCTCAGTGAGCGCCGTTCGCTTCTTGAGGTATTCTCCTCGCAGAAAATGGTTTCCGACTGACAGAAGTTTTCTTGGAGAGACGTACAAATGTTAACGTGAATTTTCTTTGGAACCTCCCTCGGAATTTTCTTCAAGAAACTTTTCTTCCCACCCAAGAGCAACTGACTTCTATTTGTTACGAGCTGTTGTAAAATTTTTAATATCGATTTGACGATACGTTGAAAATTTACAGATTCTTTCGTGAAGTTTCATTCGAGAGACTGCAATCTTTAAACGGATCATTTTATCATATACAAACAATGAGCGCGTGCATTATGATCGTCACAATTCTTCGAAATTGCAATATTTCCGTCATATCGCGCCATACAATCTAGATAAAACGTTTCACTGATAATAGATAAAGAGAAAGCCAATTTGAAGTATTTACTTTACACTCAAAAACAAAATAATCCCGATACCTATCGATCATGCACCTGTGGTTGAATATCATCCAACAGTCGAGTATCTGTCCATATTACTGTGCAACATTTTATAAAAAATTGCAAAACATTTTAGAAAAAATATACGCAAAACAAAGATACATCCTCAATTACATTCGCTAAAAACGGAGGTGTAATTTCACCCGTGATGCTGAAATTACTCGGCGCAATTTACTTCCCATAATGAGCCCTGAAGTCGCGAATTCTATTTCAACGTAATTAACAGCGAACATCGATAAACGATCGCAATTTATTTTTACAGTCGAGCAAGTCGTGCAAGTCTATCTTACAATTAATGCAAATTCTTCCTCATTTGAATCACGATATGTATAAATATTCTATGAAGTCTAATACTATTCGCGGTATAATAATACGACGTGTGTGTATCGTGAAACTCTTTCTCACCGGAAATTAAATTCTCCCCTGGCCCCGGGTATCCCGGACTGAATTTTCATCTTGTGTTCCTAAATCAGTTGGTGTGTTTCGTCGAACTTTTACTTCGTTTCTTGATTTGCAAAATTTTCAAACCTCATTCTGCAGTGGCCCTCTTCCGAAAACAGTCTTCCGTTCTTCTTCTACTGTTACCACTTTTTCACAAATAGCGATTAAATTTCGTCGGAATCGTCGGATTCCCGTGGATGGTCACGAAGGAACGATTCGCAGCCGCGGAAACGCAAATTCACAATGACGACGACGAATCGCGAGTCCGTTCGCGTAGGCACGAACGGAGAGAAACACGAGACGCGGGGTCGCGGGAATTGTTCTTTGTTTCCCTAAAACCCGCTCAACCGCGACGTGCACATTTAGCGACACGATATTTGTGCGGCGCAGTAATATGCACATTTTTATGCGGAGATGCTCGTTCAACTCTCTTCCTGCGTTTCCTCGTTTTTGCCGCGCGGATGACGAATTTTTCGGTTATGTGCCATCGCAGGAACTTGTGCTGAATTTATTCCTCGAGAATCCGCGGG
This sequence comes from Leptothorax acervorum, assembly GCA_035220615.1. Taxonomy (NCBI): domain Eukaryota; kingdom Metazoa; phylum Arthropoda; class Insecta; order Hymenoptera; family Formicidae; genus Leptothorax; species Leptothorax acervorum. Next base: position 9,087 of record JASTWQ010001147.1, read on the forward strand.
ACAGAAGGAAAGAGGTGGAAATTCTTTTATTTAGCTATTTGCAATATTTGCATCGATTTGAACGAACGTCTCTGCGAATACGAACGAGCTCGTTATTTTTATTTATATATATTCGCCTTGATTTTAACGAACGCCTCGGAACGCGGAAATACGCGAGATTTTTATCCAGACAATGATTACAACGTACGCTTTTAAGTATGCAACGTTATCGAATTCGTAGATAAGCCATTTCTTATCAGACTTTTCGTTGTTAATAATAATTTTTATTGACAATTTAATTTTGAGATTAACTGATACACGCTATCATATAATCCGAACGTGTAGGAAATTGGTTTTACTTTTTCCACGCGAAATTATCTAGTCGCACAAAGCGCTCTAAAAATAGCTTATCAGTGGCGATGAACGCCGAGTCATCGAATTCCATTATGAATAATGTGAAAAACGCGCGAGAAAAAATATTATATATGCATTTTTACTGAAGCGGCATACTTTCTTCTTGCGCAAACTCGTATCGACGATTGCACAGTCATCTATTAGCATACGTGTCATTTCTACGAACATCTGTTAGGTCAGTTGGGTCAAGGTGCCAGCTAATAAAATGTCCGTACTATATGTTTGTGCTAAATTGCATACGTTTGCTTATCTCACAAAGAAATTATTAAAAAGCAATTCTCTTTCTTAAATAACTCAACAGCAGGTGCAAATTGTCTGCAGGCCGCAGGAAAAGTCGGAGTTAATAGACAAGAAAACGATTTTCAGTTGATTGGTAGTCGTTAATTGTCGGTAACCGATTCTCCGATATGGCAGAAAAAAAAAAGTACAAGCCAAGATGAGTCAAGTTAAACGTATTTGTGTCCATGAACGGAGAATCGTTTCGCGAAATTGCCCGTATAGTAAATCTCTTGAGAAATTCGACGCGCTGTAAATTGACGATTAAAATTCGGCGCTTCTCGACAGGAAGAATTCGGAGGATTCGCTCGATGTTGCTCGCAATTAATATCGCGGACAAATATCGCAGAGAAGCGTTTCACGCCGATGCTATATCTCACCGTGGATATCGATTGCTGCGCCTTTGCGTCCTTATGACGTGCCCTCTCTCGCCAAGAAGCACTCTGACCGGTCGCTCACCCCTGTCCGCCCCTGCAAATGCGCCTGTGCCATCCCCCGTGAATTAGCCCTTGTGTAATTAAAAGGAAACCGCCGTTCTCCCGTGAGAGTCAAAAGAAAGATCGAGGGGGGGAGGGGGTCTCTCGTCAAACGGATTTATAGATGTTTCCCGGATAATCTTATTAGAGAACTTTGTAAGTACAAAGTTCTCCGTAGTAATTCTATTTGACGTTTCCGTGATTTGATATTTCAGTCGCTTTTAATTATTTATTTTTAGTTAAGCAGAAAAAACAAAGCTGAAATAACTTCTAAATTAAACTATTTCAAGTGCGAAAATATTCAACAATTTTTCTGTGGACTTTGTTGGTAAAGTGTTGTATTATCATCTCGTTATATTTCTCAGTTTCTCTGTTATATGATTATAATTATACGCGCTGTGTACATTTTTTATTTCCTCATATACATAAAGCATTTTATTATTCTTTTTATTAATGTCACTTATAATTTTCATACAGCTTTGTGACTGCATTTCACTCTTCTTTTCCTCCTGTGACTTTTCAAGGGAAATAAAGATTGTTCAATATTCTGGAGATACAATATGCAGATCGAACGAGGAATTTGATCCTCGCGTAATGTTCGTGCACGGAGCGCAGTAGTTTGGCGAGTACTTTCACGTCTCATCGACGGGGTTTCTTGTTCGTCTTCAAGATGCTTATCCATTCTCGCGCCTCTCGATCGCGATCTTGGGATAATGCACGATCACCCCGAACTACCGAATTTCTCGACAGCGACCTCGCGAATGCCTTAGTCAAGATGATGAGCAAACTATGTCGCGCACATGCAATTATTTACATTGGCATACATTTCTGAAGAAAAATAATTCCAATTTCAAGACTTGTAAAATTAAATGTAGGTACATAGATTTCGGAAATACATGACGCAAATGAGAAGAAAACAAGATTAATTTAATTTTTCTTAGTGATTTAATGTCCGCGGAATGTTCAATATAATGTTCCTCTTTTAAATATTGCCCTTTTTAATTTATTCAAATATTTTACTCTTTAAAATGCCCGGGGAATGTGCCGATCTATAATCAAGTTATGCAAGATCTCTCCGTGCATCTAAGACGCGGCGGTCGCTCCGATTTTACTTTCGACCGCTGACACAGTCGCTGTGACCGACGAAAGCTGTTCAAACTTTCACGGCGGTATCGTACGCGACAGGCGTACTAATGTTAGAAAGGTCGTACATTTTCAGGTGATTGTTCAAACATGAGCTTGGTCGAGAACCACATGCGAATTAACTGTACCCAAGTTGAAGGACGTGAAAGCGAAACTTATTCTTTCCCCTAATTTTCTTCATTAGATTAAAAATGCAGTCTTATTCTGTGTCTTACTATATGCGCTCTGCAGGTAAACGTGTGGCGAGAAAGCGTGAAACGGAGCGTTCGAGGTCGTCGAGCATAATTAAATCCTTAAAAATTCATGCTCTTACGAGCTTAGCCAGTGAATTATGTCATGCATAATATATCATTACGTTTTATTCCCATCTTCGATTATTCGTGGGAATTTCGCGATATTATAAGAACGTTGCGATTATCCTTAGAAGTCCGATTCGTTGATTAAGACGGATTATCCGCGAGGGAGAACAGCCGGATGATCGAGCGCAAAAAGCACGAAGTCATTAGCTGTAAGTGGTGACGCAACGACACCAGCCTCGATCGTCTTTGATCAATTAATTGTGGCGTAATCCCTTGCATCATCTTGCATTCCGTAAAGCGACAAATTTATAAACGGCAAAACCTACCAAATTTTTCTATCCAATAACTTATTTCTCGAAAACTTATTGGTTTATAATAAAAACTTATTTAATATTAAAAAAGATATATCCATTGAATTAATGATACACAGAGAGAATTTTCTCTTAACATTTACCCTAAAAATATGGTAATCGTGGGACAACATGGTATTTCGAAGATTTTTATGCGTATATATACGTAAACGTTTATACTAAAATACATAGTAAAATTAATCAAATATATTTTATATTTTATTGCAGTAGATATTACGTATTTTTTATTGTGGTAGATATTAATCAGAGAAAATTGCATAAAAATCTTCGAAATACCATGTCCCACGATTACCATATTTTCAGGGTAAATTTTAAGAGAAAATTCTCTCTGTGTATTATTCGCAAAATCATATAAAAGTGTACTTCTGCAGGAGAACGTTGAAATCCATCGAAATAATTGTGGCAAAGTTAGGCGCCGCAAAGAAAGGGGGCTTTAAATATCGATTGAAATTTCGCGGAGGGCTTTGAAATCCGATGCCCGATTTCTCAATTCCCCGTCATCTATACCTTTCAAAATCTGATCGATCCGAGTCTCCTCCAGACGTCTGCGTTTCTCTTCGCGGGAGACAACGACGTCCCTGAGAAGAGTGGACGATCATCGCCCGTCATCAAGTGCGTGCGGACTTCCAGTCGGAAGGCCGTCCGGAGAGCTTTCACCTCACGATCGTCCTCGTCACGAGCGCTCTCGCCAAGGTCGTTTCGAGGATGTCGCGCGACCTCTGCGTCATCATCCTAACTGGAATATGCATGCGGCTTGTGCGCACTTAAGTGCACTCCGGCTAGATAAGCCGGATAAATATTTAAGTCTCGGCTAAGGCGACCGGGCCTCTGACAGGGCACGGTTTGCTATAGTTTCGCCTCGCCGTGTGTATGCCTTCTGTCTCGACCACGACGAAATAATCACGTTCGGTCGAATGTTTGATAAACATTTAACTCAAGGATGTTAACCCAGATGTTGGCGTACCAATAACGTGGGAAACTGACGGCAAGCGAGTTTCGGAAAGCGTTATGCGGATGTGCCTGCACAAATTCAATTTTAATATCGTCTCGCAAGTTTGAAAGAAAGGATATTTTTCAAGAATGGAAAAAGTTAAAAATAATAACACAAATTCGTAATTTAATTCATTGCAAAACGAATGTATGTATATCACGGACGTATTTAATTGTATATTATCGCTCGGGGCGTTGGGCCTGAAATATATTTTATCGAACCGCCCGGGGGCGTAAGCAAAAGTTGGCCAGGTTATAGCTGTGTGTTTTGCAGTCGCTCGTGCCGGTCCCGCATAAATTTAAAATTGGCGCAAGGAGGGCGATCGATCCGAGGTGCAGGATTTTGGCAGCGCGGGCTGTTATGATTATCGTGGGCCAACAATTGCCATCGCGCGTCGGCTCCCGGTGCAGGTGTTAAGCCTTATCGACCGCTGGGGCTCTGCAATTGCTCGAGGGGGACTTGACCTCGACTATTGTCGGCCGCGATCCGTTCGGCGTACGATCGTCGTTAATCGGCATCTCGTTAGCGTAAACCCCTTTACTGCGCGCGCGGTTCTCCTAGACCAGCTGCACCGCTGCAGTATATATAGCTTATAGCTTCGAACGCCTATACCCGACTAACCCGGATATTCGACTCGGACTACCTCAGATTTGGACCGACAAGATCACTTAGATATACCTTTCATGGATCAGAGTATAGGATCAGATTGGATTTACTCTGAGCTTCACATCCCGGACCATTAACGTGAACCCCCGCGGTGTATATATTTTGCGCTTGAGAGAAGCACTTTTGCTGGATACTTGACCGGGACTATATAGAAAAACCGCGCGATTCGCGAGGTCGAATCGATAACAGCCACGGCGATCGTTTAAAGACCGCGCGCGCCGTCTCTTTCTCCGCGCGACGCGACGGTCGTCGAGTGGTATAGAGGGTTAATTGAGAATCCACGATTTATGTCCGTCACATCGTGAGTCAACGCTCTCGTCCTCGTTTCCACCACGGCCTCGGGCTGCGATCCAGCTGCTCGTCTTCTGCTCGGCACGCGACGACGAGCTTGCAGGGGAAAAAAAAGGACGGAGATAGGTAGAAGCGTTAAGCACGTTGGATCGTTCTCCATTTTCGCAAATTTGCTAGTACGTCCGGAATATCTTATCGCGCTCACGATAATTGTCAACGATGAGCGAGTTCTCCGGTGTGTAACGTTATTACGTTACGCGCGTATCACGTATCGCAGGAAACGATGTAATATTTTTTTTACAAAAATGTACGATACAGTTAGTATTGTAGTCTAGTATTAACGATTAAATTTATGCTACAAGAACGGTTATTGTACGCAATTATGTGAAAATATTGTACAATTTTTTTAAATAAAATAAAAGAAAAAGAGTAATATAATTTATATTCTTATACCGTCTTATACATTATATATCCTAATATATCCTTGTTGTTCCTCTCTCTCTCGTTAGCATTATGAATGAATGCGACAGTGTCGTCGAAAGAAGTCGATCGAAGCAGCCTCGTGCCGGTATCTGCGCGCGATCGGCAAATAATACCTAAGTATAACCACTTCTCTTCCCGCGGTGAAATCGATCCGGTGTAACGCTCATTTGGATGGTGGCCAGGGACCAGAGGAAATGCAATTAAATTTTGGACGCGTGATCTCATTGCCGGGAATCAGGTTGGAGGCGAAGCCGGCTAAAGCGGCCGATCGATTTCCTGCTTTGCGACTGCTGGCGGTCACCCTAACTTAGCGTGTCGTATGCGAACAGAGAGAAAGAGAGAGAGGGAAACCCACCCCGGCCCTTTATCAAACGGAAACGCCCCTCCTAAAAAAGCGATTTCTAACGCACACGAGACCTATACCCACTTATCCATTTTTCTTTCTTGTCCAAACAAAATTATCTTTGCACCGTGATCGGTAAACCTCTTTTATCGCGAGCACTTCACTTTACGGTTACCCTTGATCCGGTAAAATCGAAAGTGTATCACGTCGAAATATTATATATATATTACGAAATATCCCCGAGAATTCCGCCATTATCAAACGTTGTGTTTTCATTGTATATTACTATATTACGTCGCGTCGTGCTACGTATTAATTTTATCTCTCTACATTTGACTGCACTTTTATTTTATGTTTTCAATTTAACGCGACCGGATTCGTTCGCTCGCGATTTTCCTACGGACTTCGGCCGCACAAAATGCCCGATTTTGCCATAGCAACGCGTAAATTAATAAATCGCATCTCGTTTTGATTGCGCGCGATTGATTCCAACTTTTTTTCCCTCGCTGCAATTCGCCCACGACATATGGAGATCCCGTGTTACACAAGAGACACCGGCAAAGCGTTCAGCAGCCTCGCGTTTGAAACACACACAATTCCGTACAAACCGCAACAGCAGGAAATTAAAAACGGAAATGATTAACTCTCCCGGGATGTGACTCGTTGTGCATACAAAATAAAAATGGAGAGGCAACGCGGGGTCGCCCTTTTTGTGTGTGTGTGTATGTGTGTAAGCGACGATGCATTTTCGCCGCAATGTGGAACGCGACGAATAAATAACGATGTAATACTGCGATATCGCTGCAAAACGCGGACGACAATGCGATTGTGTAACACCGTGTGCAGATGGCAATAAAATGCATATTTACAGCGATCGCGTCGGATCTTCGGGCGGAAGAGAGAAAAAAAAGAAAGGGCTGCGATTGAAAAAATTTTATTGTGTTCGAAAACCCCGATTGAAGAGAGAGGAAGAGACCATTGTGAGTCACTCCGCCGCCGTCGACCATGAAGTTTATGACTAGGCAATTTCTCCGGTCGAAGGATTCATTATCGAAGAATAATTCATCGGCAGAAATTAGCAGCTATCAGCCGCATCGTGCGTTGTTATATGTTAGAGCGCTAATTTAAGTAGCATTGAATTTTTAATTAATGGTTCATAATTTTATATAATCTAATACCGTTCATAATATTCTATTAAATCTTCTTAAAGCTCGTGTCATTCGATGATCTTCGATCTCTAAAGAATTTAGCAGCTCAATCATTCCAATCACTGCGGTGTTCCGAGAAATGTAATCGAGTGTAAGTGCGTTTTTCTCATTGAGAAGTACCGTTTAATATCCGAAGTATTGAAAAGTATTGAACAAATGTTTGCACAGCGCGCGCAATTAATCGCGAAATAAAACACGGAAATTTATTGACCGCGTAGATCTTATGTCAACTGTCACATCGTAATCTTGAAGCACAAGTAAACGTACGTTAATCGGAACGAACGCGATAACGGCGCGGCGAAAGAAGTGTGGACTTATTATAAAAGTTTACGTTTATATCAGACACTTCTTTCGCGTATCGCGATACTTATCTTCGCGATAACATTTTATGAACTGTCGTTGAACGAGCGTGCCTAATAATCAGAATAACGATCGATGCGACCGGATTAATAATCGACAATGGAAATATTCCGATAATCAAACATTCAAATCGTCGTAAAAGATGATATTGTCTAAAAATTACGCGTGCATGGATTGCGTGATGCTTGTTAATTCTGTCGGAAAAACCTTACAAATATACACGAAAAAAATGCTGCTAAACTAAAAAAAAAAAAATAAATGCTTTAATTCGGTTTTCCACGGATTTTTCCTAACAGTATATTCTGATAGATCATGGCATGCTTTCTTTGTGCACTTTTTGAATTTTTGCAATATCTTCAAAATTGAAGAAAATATAGTACACGAAAATGTGCTGTGACGTCATAGGGACACTGCGGCATCTTTTGAAGTTGACGGCATCAAAGAAACTTTAGCAAGCTATAACTTTCTCAAATTTACGTTTTTTTTTAATTCAAAAAGTATTAAAAATCGGCTTAGATTCTCTACCCAAATTATAGATACCGCTTAATAAAAAAAATTTACTGGAAGACAGAATTAAAAGTCGACGTCACTGACTGCCACAAACATAAATAGTTAATTCAATTGGATATTATTGGACCAAATATTTGGATTATTAAAACAACTATTTGGATTATTAAACAACTCTGTTTTTTTGTTCATTAATATTGATATTTCATAGATTTTGTTCAATTACACTGATGCTCTTGATACACCAATTTTTCCGTGTGGATCGCGAAAAAAACATTAAAACTAAAATTAAAAATAAGATGTTTATTCTAAGATAAATGGTAAAGCTAAAACAATCATGAGTCGCTAAAAATATGCTTTCTACGTTTTAACCTTTTGCAGGACGGACAAAACAAGAGAAAAGATATCCGCCAGCGACTGGAATATTCAACGTCAATTTCGGATATTTTCGCCAATTTTAACGCGCGTGCTAAAAAGTGACGGATCTGTTCCACGTATGTTTAACTAAATTTTTAAATTTATCCCGACCCTTTATTTCGCGCGAAGAAGACCTGTCTCGTTCTTCTCAGATAGAACTGACGTAGAAGTAAATACAAAATGTAAAAGTACATGATTAAAAAGTTAGCGAGACTAAAGTCTAAGACGTTCTTCGAGGAGGGAGATCGCGCGAGAATTCGCCATTAGTAGCGAGTTTTCTATTTTCAACATTAAACTTCCACCGCGAGTAAGTCTCGAGTTAAGTTCCGGATGAAGTTTAAGTTTAGAATCGAGTCAATTTACAATTAACGAGGGAGACTAGAGTTTCCTCTATCCGTTTACATCTTTAATCGCATCTTGATTCACAAAGATCCCTTTTACATGAAATATGAAATAGCTTCGTAATTAGGGGATCGCCCTACGGGAACGTACGTACTACGTCAAGGGAAGTCGACTCCGCATCAATTAGGAAATCTAGACTTTCTCGTGCTTCACGTATATAACCGCTCTCATCCTAATAAAAGGACCTATATACACATATTCATTCATGAGAATCCAAGATAAGAAAAGCCCCATAAGAAAAGCTCGTAACAAATAAAACGCGATATAGAGCGAGGAGACGATAAATATCGTTTACGGGGACTATAATGCTTGCGCAATGGCAATCGTTCCCGGATGTCACCGATATTAGCGCCCACATATCCCGCAAAGGTCAACGTGGCCCGGGAAAAAGAAGATTGCCCAGCTTGTGGGTGATAACTTTTGGCGACCAACCGACTTTCCATCGGACGTTCCCTTTCACGAATTATCGCGGACTAAATCCACTGGGGGGGGGGGGGGGAAGGCCCCCCCCTTTGACTGCGTGGTGACCGAGTGGCGAGAGAGCGCGTGCAGACGCGTTTGGTGCACGCGATTGACAACATATTGCACAATTCAGCATGCAGAAATAGATTCGACCGGTATATACAGTGTCCCCGCGAAAGGCGCACGCCATACAGCGCGCCTAATATTCCCCTCTTATAGGTCGTCGGTTGAACTTTCTCGGCGCTATTTTGAAGTTATTTCGCCAAGTTTTAAAGCTATTCTCGCAAGATTACGCCGTCTATTTCCCGTCAAATTACAAAGATATTAAATTTCACGCCGCGCCGCGCCGTTGCGATAGCGTTGGAATAGCATTTTACTGTATGGGGTAATTTATACAGGGTCACGATCTCTCGATTTTAGAGACATTCTATAACAACGCGAGTGATTTTACACTGAGAAAAAAATATTTGGATACAAAAGAAAAAATATATATTTATTAGGTTCGATCAGGTGGCTCCTAACACACACAGCTTATTTATTTAATATAATACACATAATTTATTTCGAATTAGATAAAATATCTAATTCTAAGATATTATATCTAATTCTACATAAATATTGTATTATATTTTATAATTCTACATAAGTATATGTATTATATTTAGTAGATAAATAAGCTGTTAGGAGCCACCTAATAAATATTTCTTTATCCAAATATTCTTTCTCAGTGTACAGATTAACAATATAAGCAATATAGGTAATACCGCTTATAACAATTCCAGATCACGTATGAAATTAGATGGCTCATAATGCTCGTATTCTATCCACGACTACGATGTACCGTCGCTCTATAGAGCCCGCTTATAGATTCGTGCTATAAATAATTGCGTTTGAATCTCATTTCTCTGTCATCAACTAGAAACTAATCTACGCCGATCCAATATCGTTCGCGCGAACAATTCGCCGCGCGGGCGCGGGCCGCGGCGAGAGCTGAAACGGAATTACGCGTCTGCCAAACTTTCCGCGGCGTGTCCCGGACCCCAGAGCCGAGATCGAACAATAGAATCGAATGTCTCACGGTTATAGGACAATCATAATCAACACCGCGCTCGTATACGGGGTGTCGCGGAAATTTCCCCGCGCGCTTCGCGATTCGGGTCAATTCATCTGAGGAAGGAAAACGCGAATGATATTTTTGAAGTAGGTCATTGGAAAAAGTTGCGAAGAGGTTTACTGAAACTTTCGTTGAAGACAAATCGAGCTGAAAACTAACAAAGCGTCCTCATAGAAGCAAAAAAAAAAAAAAGAAAAAGAAAAAGCAAACCGCCGACAATCTGGGACACGGAAATTATATTATCTATATATTATATTATTCTAGGTGTATTTTTCGAGAATGTCCCGAAATTATCGCTTCTTTCATCCTTCGTCGTGAATTCCTCAATCAATTTGTCGCACGGCCTCGCGTCTCGTTTGACGAAAATTTACTACCGAGACACCAGGTGTAATAAGAAAACGAACTATAATTCTACACTAACGAGATCCAGCACGCGCGATTAGTGACCGGTTACTTCCGCCTCGCATTTCACCTTTTATCGCCTTGCAACTGGCTGCATATCGCGAATGAGTTTCGAATTTGCGGCCATTAATTCATGTTTTCAAACCTTCTTATACGAGTCTCGTTAACACTAGAATAATATACCGATATAATTTAAAATAAATTATATATAAAGGGTGTTTAAAAGAGTTATATATTTTGAGAGCGGTAGTACCTATTCGTCAAAAAAACAAGAAGAAAATATCCAGTTAACATGGGTCCTGTCGTCAAATACCTGTTAAGATATGGGCCAGCCGTATAATAAAGGAGGTGCTCTATGTGGTTCCCATTCATTGTCACACGTCACCTTTCAATCGGGGTGGTCCGATAGGTTGGCCTGCTGGCGATCCCTTGACTCTAATCCCTTAAAATTTTTCCCTCTATGGGGACACCTAAAGACCTTGGTGTATTTAACGCCCATTTAACAAATCCGAGAGCAGGTGTATTCTCAAGAGTGCGTGATTATCTGAGACGTAGGGCTGAAAGATGCGTGACAATGAATGGAAACGACCTAGAATAACCTCCTGTAGTATACGATAAAGACTGGCCCATATCTTAATGACTTAACAGATATTTGACCGGCATGTTTACTGGATATTTTCTTCCTGTTTTGACGAATACTATCACCTTCTCTCAAAACATGCAACATTTTTTTTTAAATCAAACACCCTGTACATACAATAATAATAATATTAATAAATCATTGCGCTGTGTAGCGTTCAGAGGCTCCAATTACTCTGCGATCACGCCGCATGCGTTTATTTATTCAAACGAGAGAATTCTATAACGAGGTTCAGTCTTTGAAGGTCCAATAACAGTATGGCGTTTTATCCCGCGACGAATAAATGCGTCCATTAAATTGCAATTGTGCCGGCGCGGCGGCGGTGGCGGAGCGATCTCGTGTATATCTCGCGCGCAAGTTTGCGCGACAAACGCGAGGCGGGAAGCGCGGAAGTGGATGAAAACACGGCGAAATTTCGCCGCAACGCGGTGCAACGCGTGCAATGAAATTTCGCGCCGTTAACGAAGTTTCATTGAAATACCCGGTTACTACTGTCCCGACACAACGAAGCCGTCGATACGGCAAAAGCGACGCGAGCATCCGACGCGTATAGCGTCGTCGTAACGAGCTTTCGCTGTAATCAAGCGCCGTTCGTTGTTTACGCGTTACATTGAGCTGCTTCAAAACAAAAAAAAAAAGGATAATTTTCCCCCTGGGAAAGATTCGAGCGGACTTTATCGCGCCGCGGAAAGTTTGGCAGACGCGTAAAGGAGTCTACAATGAGAATTTAAGGCGTAAAATTTAAGTTTTAAGCCTTAAGCCGTAAAAGAAATTGACAAATCACAGTTGAATATGAGAAGAATACTTACTCGACTGTGATTTGTCAATTTCTTACTGTTTAAAGCTTAAAGCTTAAATTTTACGCCTTAAATTCTCATTGTAGACTCCGCTTAAAAGGTGGCGCTACACTATGCGCGTTTTCGCGAACATTCGTGCTTCGTAATTTGTAATTTGTACAATATAATTTGGTGCATAAAAAATTCATCAAAAATTCGCCGAAAATTCGACGGAATTTTTGACAAATTTTCCATCCACCAAATTATATTAGGTATATTATATGTATGTCTACGAATTACAAATTACGAATCACGAATATTCGCAAAAACGCGCATAGTGTAGCGCCACCTTAATTCCGTCTTAACTCTTGCCGCGGTGCGAATTGTTTTGGCGAACGATATCGGATCGGCGTAGATCAGTTTCTAGTTGATAACAGAGAAACAATGATATTTAAACGCAATTATTGATAGTGCGATTCATCGCCTCGCTTGTTAAAAGGCGATACCGAAAAGGCGCTGATAAAATCGAACGGCGTCGACGAACGGATTCGGATAAACCGCGAAAGGCGAAAGTCTCGCAAGCGCGATTCGGTTTGTGCAACGTAATTAATATTAATTTAATTCAACTTAGTTATTACTTAATCGACGCGGCAAATTGGATAAACGCGTTCGTGGATAGTTTGGCGTGTCGTCCATCATTCGCCTAACGGCTGGAGTTACACGATTGTACCGCCTGATAAATGTTCCGTCGAGCTGATAAGTTTCGCGTATCGCATAAAGATGAGGATATTACTCATACTTAATAAATAATGTACGAAAATGTATGATGTTATAAATCAATGTAGAATCAAGAATTCCTGGATACATATCTTAGCGTTTAGAAAAAGGAAAAAAAACCAAGGCTCCAACGATGGAAAAGTTGCCACTAGAATTATATTCATTTCTTATAAATGTTCAATGAGGTTCGAGGGGAAAAAAAAACCTCAGGGAAAAGAATTTTTAATTTTAATCCGGGACGAAGCGACTCTCCTGCCACTTACGTCAATGCATTTACGTCAGATCGTTTTGTTTGCTTGCGATTAAGTTTTCATTCATTGTTCTCAATTAATCGCATTTGGTCAATTAGCTTGTAATTCAATTGTTATTAAATTGCTTCTACGCTCCTCAGTATGTAATAATTATCCTGCGGAGGCGATCTACGTAATCGTTAATCAATGATTCATCGCATCGTCAGGTTTACAAATCATATTTTATTTAAAAGTGAAAAACTGAGCCGTATCGGTCATCGAGCGGCTATAAAAATCAATTATACATGCTTTAATCGCGAAAACGATCTGAATCACAAACAGAGTGAAGTTCATCTAATTATAACACGTTGTTTTGCGTCGCACAAGACGCCAGAAAAGACAAGTTGTCAGAAAAGATTAACGTGTCGGAATAAGCGTTGTGGGCGTAAATAAATCTCTCTCTCTCGTTACACTGTTAAATTCGTAGCGTCAAATTCTACTCAATTTGAGTCCTTTTACCATTCCTATAGGCCGCCTGCTGCTCCTACTCAATATGTCTTTAATTTAACTAAAACAATTATTAATTTACAGAATAATACATTTCTTACACCAGTAACGATTAACAATAAAATTATTTTAAACCGACCGAATATTAACTAAACCAATGAAGTTTATTTTAACTAAAATAATAAATTTCGACACACATGGTGGTTAAAAACAAAAATGTTATTTAACTCAAGGTACTGGCTTAAATTTCACGCATCAATATTTAACAGCGTAACGTCGCGATGCACAAATTTGTATTGTACATAAAACGCGACTGTTGGCAGCTGGAATTCAGGCCGCTGCACTGTTTCGTTGCCGAACGGTCGAACTGGAAAAAATTGAGACACTGGGGACGTGGGGACGGGGCGTCGAGCGACGAACGGCCGGCGGAATCGGCCGGCCCTTGGACCACTTTCACGGACGCGTACGTTCGCCCCGTCCGGTCCGTCGCGTCGATTCGCGACGCAGAGCAGCGAGCGTAGAGAACTAGAGATGAGAAAGGGAGAAAAAAAAACTCACCAGCACCAGCAGCAGCGGCGGCGGCAGCTCAGCCTCGCATTCTTTCGGCAGTTTCGGCACTCGGCAGCCAAGATGCTCCTCTTCTTCTTCTTCTTCCTCCACGCCTCCGCCTCCTCCCCCCTCGTCCTCGTCCTCCTCCAGGGCCGCCCGTTCGTCGAGACGTAGGAGTCGAGCGGGCAGATGGTCGTGGCGGATTGAACCGGGGATATCGCGCGGCGCACTTCCCGAAATCCTCCTCCGGCGTACCGTCGTCGAGCGCGCGCGGAACTTTTCCGCTCCTCGCGCTGGTCACGCGGCGGCGTTAACGTGAACGCGGGGAGTAACAACGCGGCGCGGAGCGGCGCGTCGCATTCTCGCCGGGGCTCGGAGTCAAGCTTTTCGTTTCTTTCCTCGAAGGATCCCTTCGCCTCTTTGCCCTCCGGACGAGACGCGAGACGCCGACGATGATGAAGATCGCGAACCTCTCTCTCCCTCTCGCTTAATCGCGCGATGTTACCGGTTCGAGAGACGGGGCATAACGAGTTTTCGGCTCGCCCCGGCGGGTGGAAAGGGATGAGGGACACAGGCGGGAGAGAGGGAGGGTGGGAGACGCTCGCGAGAGTACGTTGCGTATGTATGTATGTGCGTGTGTATCGTCGAGAAAGCGGCGCGACGAACGAGAGAGAAGAGGCTGATAATTCGATGCTCCTCGGCCGGACGAAAGTGGCTACGCAGGCTACGCTTCGCGCGTCATGTCCGTCGAGAGGGGAAGAAAAAGAGAGAGAGAGAGAGAAAGCTAGAGAGAGGACAGAGCGCCGAGGGAGGGAAGGGTTTACACGCGCGCGCGAGCTGCGAGAGCAACTTCCCCGCGATAACGAACGCGCCGCTCGAGCGTCAGCATCCGACTGAATTCTGAATTGCGGAGTGCGGCGCGGCCGGCGCGTAACGAACAGGAACAGGCCGGCCGCGCGGCGCCGCGTGGCGGCGGCCGAGCGTACCACCATGACGCGGGACGGCGCGCGTCGGTAAGATCGGTAATTGCAGCGATCGCTGAAAATTCGTGAAAAAAATATATACATATGTATGTATAAGAAATGAAAAATATTATACAAGATATATTCGTGTGAAAAACATATAGAAACTTTTATATTAAAATGCTATCGATGCCAATAAGATTCGTTGATTATCTCGCGTTTATAGAACAAGTGGAGAAACATTTGAAATTCTAAAAAAATGAAGCGTTCACGCGTTTATCGAGATATGGAACGGATACTGTGGCTGCGGTCCATTTGATGTTACAAAATACAAAATCATTTACAAATGCTTCAAAGCGTTCTTCGTCTTCTTCTTTCTTCATTGAAAGAAAGAAGAAGAATGCTCCGAAGCATCAAATATATATGAATCGCAGCCTGTACAAAATATGGAACGAATACACGTTTTATCCTAATAAAACTAATCGATGGCAATCGCGGCGTTTATCGACGCTTGGAAATAAGGAATATTATTGATCGTACCATATGTATTTTTACAAGCTCCGTAAATCTTCGAGAATATTAGGATTAAGGGTGAAATCCAAACATTGATTACGCTATCAGCGTTTCCGCATTGAGGGAAAATTTCTCTTATATCTATAATAAATAGATCTATCTATCTCGGTCGTATTTACAGTGCACTTTCTGCACTTGAGACGCAGCATATCCATGAACATCCAAAAATTTCAGGAAAAGGAAGGGAAGACTTTTTAAATAAAAAGTACGACCGAAACGGAGCCGAATCGAGCGGATGAATTCGAAATTCGTCTCGCGTCGCGCTTGCGAGTTTCTCGCGTTTCAGCCGCGTTTTTGCGCCGTAAAACGAACGACGGAACGCGAGGAATATCGCAACCGCGGGTTCCGAAAGGAATAGAGAGAGAGAGAGAGAGAGAGATAGAGTGCAGGTAGTGCAGCCGTACTTGGGCGAACCTCGTGACACAGTGTTTTCGCGTACTGCGCCTGGCCTGGCACGAGCCCGCAATACGACGGCGTCCGCACTCCGCGTTCGCCGTCGTCGCCTAGCCTGTCGGTGGTGGCCGTTACTCTCTCGCCTGCGGGCGCGTCCAGCCGAGCCACGAGCTTCGCTGGCCGATGCGATGAACGTCGTCGCCGTCGTCGTTCCCCGCCGCGTCCTCGGCGCGGCCCGCGGCACGTCGCCGCGACTCCCGTTGTCGTTCCAGCGTCATGGTTGAGTCGGCTGTCGGACGAATGTGCGGCAGCGAGTGCACGAGCACGATTCCGAGGTGAGAGAAAGAGCGAGATATAGAGAGAAAGAGAGATAGAGAATTCCGTTACATTTGACGGACGCGATAAAGAGCGCGGCCGCCACCTCCTTTCCTCTTTCTCCTCCTCCTCTTCCTCTACCCTGCTCCGTCGACGTCGACGGCGTCGCGACGCTCGCGAGTTCGCGGCCGATTGCTTATCGTCGGCGTAATCGCCGCGGAGCGGAATGGAGAAGCGGGATTTGCCGCACTCTCGGCCGCGAGCCCGGAGCACGGCCGACGGAGAACGGAGACGAACGCGTGCTCGCGCCGCGTCTCGCACGCGTCATCTTCGCTCGCGTTGTTCTTTCCTTTCCACGAATCCCACGTGCACGTGCGATATCTATCCCGCGAGCGAGCCGGTCCCGCTTCGTCCTCGCTACGAGCGCGCGATACGTAAAAACAGTGAGAACGCGTGTGCATGTATGTACGTGTTTTAAAAGTCGACGGCACAAAGTGCGCCGAGCTGTTCCTTTCATTCTTTCTCGGGCACGAGAAATCGACGAGCTTCCGCGAAGTCGCGCTCTCGAGAATCGCCCGCGGCGATCTCGCGTGGAGCGGACTCTTTTTTTTTTCTTTTTTTTTTTACATAACTTTGCTATTAGGTATGCCACGTCGCGGTAACGTCCGACGAACGCCGGTGTTCGGTTTCGCTGAAAGAACGTTTTTCGTTTCCGGCGAGCGATGGCGAGGCCAGCTCGTCTAACGACGGATTTAATTTCGCGAAAGGTGAGACGAATCGGCCCGCCGCGGGCCGCCCAGCAATTAATTGCGATCGATCGTCGTTTCGTCGCGCTCGTGTCTTATCGTGGCCTCGTTTTATCGTATCGGCCCGCGCGCGAACAGAGGAAAGATCCCCCGGTCCTCTTATCGCCGTCGTGATTTTATTCAATCGAGCTTACCCGCCAATTCTTATCGCTATTACGCGCTGGAATTTTAATGAGCGCGGGGAAACTCGGACTCTGTTTTCTTTTAATTACTCGCGTAAGGTTTAATTGCCGCCGGCGCTTTCGCACTTTTAGTGAAGATAAAACATTGAATATTTATTTCTCCCTCGAATCGCGTTCGCCTTTCAAGCCTCGTCGTTACTGCGATAGTCGAGGAAAAAGTTTGTTGAATAATATATCGGGCAAATTTAAAAAATTTCATCACGTGTTCTCGCAATTTATATTATTATATTATTTCTCTTTACACTATAAATAATTATGTTTTCTTGGTAAATCGCGTCGCGAATTACGTCGCGCAATTTCTAAATTGAAAAAAAATCTTTCTAAATTCAAATAATTTAAATTCAAAAAAATTAAAAAAACCTTTCTAAATTGTAAATTCCAAATTATAAATGGTCTTTTTGTCTTTTCAAGTTCCTGCGCTTTCTAGGATTAAGGATGTCGAAGAGGCTGAGCTTCTACGGTCTGGTAGCCCTGGCGTCCGTCTGCATCTTCCTCCTAGCGTTCAACCAGCGCTACAGCAGCTACCTCGAGCATCGGCTGCAGCCGGTGATATCGGTCAGTAAATATTTCGGAGGTGGGGGATTGCTCTAAATTGAGATCACGCCAAACACGCTCTTTCTGACGGTAAAAGTCTTAAACTTCTGCACCCTAAAACTCTTTTCTCTTTATCCATCTGTCTTGACGCGAAGCGAAGACGCACGAAAGGACCGACGCGCGACTTCTCTCTCCCTGTTTCCATCTTTCTTCACCCTTCCCCCTCCTTTTCCTCTCACATATCATTTCGTTATCTATCGTTTACGAAATGTCAGAGGAACTACCGTGTCTTGAACGATTAGACATTTTGTAAACTGCAATATATCTATTATTCTATCGGAGACCATCAACTTGGAAACCAAATCGAACAATCGTAAGTTCACGACTTGCTGCGATTCCAGTACCCCCGTTAACATTTGACAATTTATATGAAATTTGAATTAAAAGGACACCTGTAATATGACAATTCGAAATCAGCATGATCGCGCGTAGATTGGCACTTTTTAATCGTTCACCCTCACCGTTGACAATATGATTAGTAGTCTCCACGGTATATTCATATGGATATCTCGCTGCTCGCACTTGCATCCTACGGAAACATTAAACACGCTACCTAGATTGAGAAGAGGGAGAAAGAACGTTGTTTCCCACGTCACGATTGTTCCATCAGCGAATATATTCGTGCTCACGACGCGAGACGCACAAACGAAACGCTAAAACGTCGATGCTTTTTTTTCTTCCTCGATACAGGATATTGAATAAGGCCGCGGACCACCAAAATCCAAGAGCCGGTAACGGTGAGCCAGGTATGCCACGTATCGATCTGAATGCGCAAAAATGCTACAACTTGTTATTAATGATTGTTTAGAGTGCCACTTATCGTTAGAGTGCCTTATCTTATCGCAATGTTGACACGGCAAGCATAGCGAAAGCTGTAACTAGCTCCTGGTCCTTACAAATAGAGATAACTCTTTTTTTTTTTCTACTTCCAATTTATTTTCCACGATGTTAACTCTAATTTGTAGTAAAATGTGTATTTTTATCACTTCTTGAAACATACGTGTTTATATTTACAACCTATTTATTACCTACTGTTATTAACTGATAAATAAAATGGGAATAAAAACAAAATTTGTATTTTTAATAAAGAAAGTTAATCCATGTTTTAATAGATTTTATCTCCCTTTATTGCATGTGATACCGTATTGTTGGAAGATTTATCAAATTTATTGAATTATTATTTCGTAAAGCTTCTGCTCATTGTATATGTACTATATATATGTTTTTATGTGCATTAGCTTTTCACTAATGTCCTCTGTTTTTGGAATATGAATTTAAATGTTCATTCTGCTTGTTCATGAAATATGAACGATGTTTGTTATCTTTATTGTTACATGTATCTCATTCTTTAATATGTATAGAGAGATGAAGATATAAATAGGTACTGTTTTTAATATAAACTAACATTTGTTAGTCCATATGATTTTCAAGCTTATCTTCATTAAATTAGTGAAGTGATTAAACTGTCTGCTGTAGAAATCTGCTTTTATGTGATTAAATATCAAAATGTGAATTTATTTTCCTGTTCGCTTATTTAAGACATGTAACTTATATCGCATACCCGTTTCAAAGTTAAAGTATAATCTTTTAATCCTGCATTTATTGATTTATTTGTAATGTTGCTAACAAATAACAAGTAATAATTCCCTTTTAGTAATTGGTCTAAATTTACTTTTTTTAGGCGTATATTACGGGATCTGTGTACAATGCCACGATCACCGAAATTCAGGAGGTGGTTGACCAACAAAGGAGGGCGATTGCAAGAGAGATGGAAAATTATGAGTATCCAAACGGAAAATATGGGATAAATGTGAGGTAAACTATGCGCGCGAGACTATGTAACTTTCGTATGGAATTTGAAAATCAAAACGTTTAACTATTACCGGTTTGCAGCAAACTTGAAGATTTAGTGATGGAGAAGGGCGGTAGACCCATGAGAAGCGTAATTCTGACGAGTTGGAGAAGCGGCAGCACGTTTCTCGGCGACGTGGTAAACGCGCATCCGGCCAATTTTATCATTACGAACCGCTGCTTGACTATGGAATTGTGCAAATCCGAGAGTCGCCGCTCGCCGAAGAATCCTTGACAAGGATAGTCTCGCTGATGAATTGCGAATATAAGGAGCTCGGTAATTTCACGCATCTTTAAATTTCTATTCATCTAAAGGCGCATCGTGTAAT
>JASTWQ010001148.1:0-29149 GCA_035220615.1 Leptothorax acervorum
TCCGCTCTCAACAGTAGAGGATTTTCAGAAATTTGAGGACAAACTACAAAAAGATAAAGAAATCAGGAAACAATTTGTAAGTAGTTTTTCTTTTGGAACTTTGGAAATTATTATTACGTCTGTTTATTAATATTTATTTGTCCGAAATAAATTATATTATGTGTAAATAAAGAAAGTAGGAAATACTCTTATGCAATATATATACCTACATATTGTTGCAGAAAACGAAAATATCAAAAATTGGAGGGGTTACATTTGGCAAACAAACTCGTAATATTGTGAAATACGTACTTAATGATGAAATTTGTAAAAAATTGTCATGGACGGGCCAGAAAGGATCAGTCCCAGTAAAAGATACAGGATTTGTAACCATAATAACAAGTATTTTTGTGTTTTTCACAATCTTAATATATACATGAAACATGCATTCTTAAAATTATTGCGAAATATTTGACCATATGTTTTGGTTCTTCTCAATTGATGTAACTTTGATGCTTATATATATGTCGCAGGCTTATTGCAAAATCAGCCTTTTTGCAAAAAAACTAGTTTTTTGCGAAATTCCGGCCTTTTGCAAAAATATTTGATCGTTTCTTTAATAAGACTAACGTATTTTAGACTTTTTGCAAAGTGCCTAGCCTAGTACCAGCCCATGTGTGCCAAAAAGCCTAAAGTGCGTTCAGTCTTATTGGGAAACGATCAGTGCTTTGCAAAAGGCCGGCCTTTCGCAAAGACGCTAGTCTTTTTGCAAAAGGGCTAATTTTGCAATAAGCCTGCGACATATACATATATATGTACATACACACAATATGCTCATATATATATATATATATATGTATGTATTCTTTCTATAAAATCGCTGTAAAGAATGTATTGCGAAAAATATCTCTTTATCTTGGCTAGGATTGAGAAGAACCAAAACCAATGGTCAACACATCATGATAATTAATAAAGATAGTCAGTTAGGTCGACTAAAAATCTTTAATTATTTACTGGCGAAATAAGTCTGACCCAAAAAAGAAATATAATTAACTTTTTACTATGTTCAATATAGTTTGCTAATGTTATTTTATGGATGTGTACTTACATTGCAACAAATATTGTAAGATTTTCTTGCACATGTATTTTATTCGCTTCTAAATAACACGTTATTAATTAATTAATAATATTACTAACTGTTGCAGAATACGTTGCGGATAGCAAAGGTTGCACCTTGCAAGATGTAGGAAGAGTAATTCAGGAGTGGCTACGGCATGCTACCGACCGAATAAAATATAACTCGAAGAAAGTATAAGTAATTATCTATATTTTTTTTATATTTACGATAAACTCAAGTCAATACTGAATTAACAGTTAAAATATATATTGTTATATTGTAATTATTATATTACGGCAACAAATGTATACATTGCTTAGATATGCATAAGCAAAGTAAACAATTAATGTTCATGTATTGAAAAATAAAAAAAAGATACTAAAATGTTTGTGTAACCATTTATTTTATATATTGAGAACGTGTCAAAAATTTATTAAATAAGACGATTTTGGTACGTCTTAAAATAACGTCCAAACGACGTCTTAAAATAATGTCCAAACGATGTCTTAAAATAACGTCCAAACAACGTCTTAAAATAACGTTTAAACTACGTCATAAAAAAACGTCTAATCTACGTCTTAATGCATTGTATCAAAGACGTCGTAAATAGTGACATAAGACGTCAGAAAGACGTATAAACTACGTCTTTCTGAAATCTTTTTAAGACGTCTAGGGATTTTTATGACGTCTTTTAGACGTCTTTATGACGTCATAATGTTATCTGGGTATATATTTGAAATATTGTAATTTGAAATGCTACGAAAACGCGCCGTAGCCGCGTGACCTCTCACTTCGTTATTTGCGCATGCGTATTACTGTCAATACGAATCGTATGACACATACACACACACAAGTATCTAACACGCTGGCGCTTGTATGGGCATCTGATGGATCACAATGTTATACCTTTCCCCAAATCACTTATGATTTGGCCGCCTTAGCAGGTAGGTTTTAATATCTTTCGTCATTTATAAAGCCGGTCTCACACACATCGCGAATACTCGCGAATGAAGGCATTCGCACGTAGTGTGGGAGTGAGCACTCGGGAAATTTTGATGCTCGTGCTCGTGCTTGCCCTTTTCCCGCCGGTTGTCGGTAAATACGTTATATATACATATATATGTATAACAGACTAAATTTTTGTAGAAAAAGTATGTTGCAACACAGGAGATAAACACTGTACTAGCAGTATGTCTTCAGAAATAGATAATAAGGTAGTTTACCTTTCTTTTGTTGCAGTCTTTTTAATAAAACATTTCACAATAAACTGTTTTATTTTGTTAGGTTCATCTTGGAAGTGGTATCTATTGCGCACAAGGCTGGCTTAACAGCAATGGAAACAGCGAAAAATGATTGCGACTGGACTGTGTAAGGTATTATAGTGAATACACGACGGTTAAAGGTAATAATAACATGCACATTTATTATAAGTGACATGGTTACATAGAGTATATAACGTAGCTAGATGAGTGCACCCGATGGCGTACACATGCTACTTGGTACACTATTGCCATCGTTACATCTTCTTTTACGCGCGATTAATTTTCAAATATTTTAGTTAATTTGCATTTGCTTTTCTTGTATTATTTAATCATAAAGTTTATGTTTTTGTTATTTGTTATTGGACCATGTAGTCTCTTCTTTTTTAATTATAGGGATGTTTGGGGGCGGTTTCCAAAATTGTTGCGTTTGCTGAGTATTGTGTATATTGCTACATATTCAAAATTTGTCTTTCTTTCGTGTAAGTATAACATAAGTTTTTATTACTCTGTCCGACAGGATGATATATTTAGAATTACCGCGACCGATTGGGTTTGATGTAGTTGACGAAGCTGCCGAAATACCTTCATCGCAAAGAATGTTTGTTGCTGATGCAAGAATACAGGAGATAGCTAGTCAATTTTTGCAAAAATATTTTACGATATTTAGGGTTACTTCGACCAACTCCGATTAACTTTAATCGATGAAAATAAAAAATTTAAAGATTTGTTCTATTAAAAGCAGCTTTTATTCACGAAGTGGTAAATCACGAAGAGATAGGTTAAAAGAAATAAAAAAGAACGACATATACATTATACAGTTAAAAGTCTTGCTGTTGACGAAATTGCTGATCAAGTTAATCGTCGATTAAAGTTAATCGGAGTTGGTCGAAGTGACCCTTAATAGTGAGAATCGTCAACCTTTACTTGATGCATACGACCAACATGCACGCTTTAGCATGACGATAACCACTTCCCATAAGAACGAGTAAGTGTTTGTGCAATGTTGAACTATTTTATTTTTCTTTAATGTAAATTGTAAGAGACGGAAAAAATTAACGGAGCCGACTGGACTCGGGCTCGGGAGCCTTCGTTCACACGCCTAACACTTAGGCTGCTACCTCACGACAGCTCCTAATAGGAGTTAATTTCCCCGTTCTCTTATCAATACCTAATTGGCCTTACAGCCCATAACATAAATGCCTACATTAAGTATTCTTGTGTCACCGATATATTCTTGACATTCTTAATATTGCGTACAACCAATTATTGAACTAAAATTCTTTTTCAATAATTAAAGGAAACGCCAAATTCGGTCGGGACTGGATATTGGTTGTCCAATAATTGTTAAAATTCTTTTTGTCACAGGTTAAACGGATATCTGATGGAAAACCGGAATTTATACGAAATAAATGACACAGAGAGAAGACAGAAGTTGTTAAAATTGTTGAAACAAGGTAGATTAGGAATAGTTTCAACTTTATCGGAAATGCCGAAAACGCAGCATTTCTTAGATACTTTTACCATGGACATCTCTCTTGTTACGGTAAGTAGTTATTTGTATTTTACTACGAGTGGTCATACGCTGTGGTGTATTACATATTACTCACATAAGAGATAAAGACAAACTCATATTTAATTGTTTTTTAAATTTTATTTTTTATTTATCTACAGCAAGCGATGATGGTCATCACGATAACGGGCTACTTCCAAGAACTTGACAACAAGAATGAGCCCATCCGCTACTTTAACCGGACATTCATAATTGTTCTGGAAGCTGAGGGATACTGTATTCAGAATGAGCAGTTGCATATCAGTCAGCCGCGTGAGGCGCAATTAAAGCAACTGCACCAACAATTAAATCAGCTAAATAATCAGCAACCCCAGCCGACGACGTCGGCGCTGGAAACCACAGGAGTAGCGAAGCCTATGGCTACGGAATTTATTGTTAGTACTGATATAAAGCAGCAGATGACTGTGACGTTAAGCCAGCAGACAAATATGAATCTGGAATGGAGCTTAAAGTGCTTACAAGAAACACAATGGAATTACGACAATGCACTCTTTTTCAAGAGTTCCACAAACGTGGACAGGTACCATCAGAAGCGTTTATGAAGTAAACACAGTGAGTAAAAAAATTTGCACCTGTGATAATAATAACTTGTAAGAAAAGTCCAAGAAAGCAAGCTTCTTGTAAAACATCGATCTTCATTCCATTCCATCGTTTATAATGTTTATATTGTTTTATTTTTTTCATTTATACTTATTTGTATTTTTTATCAAAACTTGAATAGAATCTGGATATTTGTTACTTGCCATTTTTGTATCTCTGGCAACAAAAGACAATTATTAATTTTGTAAGGAAAGTACTAGAAAAAGGAATATTAATACGCATTATGTAATAGAATTCCTTTAGAAAGATGTATCTTAGATATATCTGCAATCCGTTTTGTTTAAATTTAAACTCCCAAAATTGCACACAGTACATTTGCATGAAAATTGTTAAAAGTTATAATTTTAATATATGTATATGTATGTAATATCATAATTATTTTTTATGTTGTGATTTTTAACAAATTTCATGTACATAGTATATTATTTTACAGCGTTAGTAAAAAGTACTTTAAGATTATTTTGTAAAAGAATTATTTGTAGACTATAGTTTTTTCTTGAAAATCTTGTTCATGAGAAACTACAATAAAGTTTATAAATATTATAAAGTTTGTAAATATTATAAATTTCTGGGCAATATGTATGATGAAATCACTGATTATCATATATGATAAAATATGAAGTGATTAACTGAATATTCCCAAAATTTATTACTATTTTTTAAGCAATTTGGTGCTACTGTGGTCATTTGATACTTTTTATTGGTGCTGTTACATTGATAAATACAGGGTGTCCCATTTTAATGTCCCACCTCAAATAACTTTCTTATTTTTGATTGTAGAAATAAATGTTTCAGACAAAAGTTGTATGGTTTCGTGGAAGACATAAGATGGTGCCATTAGTTTGACCTTGAATAGTAACTTGAAGGACACGTGAAGGTCACCTTCAATTTCTTAAGTGAAACCAACTACCTTTCATTACATATTCTTCCAGCTTACATCGAGAGCTTTCCAAAACAATTAAATACCTTTTCGTTAAGTACTTTTTAAGTTAAAAAGCAAGATGAAAAGCACGATCCGGCCGGTCAAAGCAAGATAAAAAGCACGATCCGGACGGTCAAGGCAAGATCAAAAGCACGATTCGGCCGATCAAGACAAGATGAAAAGCACGATCCGACCGGTCAAGGCAAGATGGAAGAGCACGATCCGGCCGGTCAAGGCAAGATCAAAACTACGCTCCGGCCGGTTAAGGCAAGATGAAATACACGATCCGGCCGGTCAAGGCAAGATGAAAGCACGATCCGACCGGTCAAGGCAAGATAAAAAGCACGATTCGACCGGTTAAGGCAAGATGAAAAGCACGATCCGGCCGGTCAAGGCAAGATCAAAAGCACGATTCGGCCGATCAAGGCAAGATGAAAAGCACGATCCGACCGGTCAAGGCAAGATGGAAGAGCACGATCCGGCCGGTCAAGGCAAGATCAAAACTACGCTCCGGCCGGTTAAGGCAAGATGAAATACACGATCCGGCCGGTCAAGGCAAGATGAAAAGCACGATCCGACCGGTCAAGGCAAGATAAAAAGCACGATTCGACCGGTTAAGGCAAGATGAAAAGCACGATCCGGCCGGTCAAGGCAAGATTAAAACCACGATCCGGCCGGTCAAGGCAAGATCAAAACCACGATCCGGCCGGTCAAGGCAAGATGAAAAGCACGATCCGGCCGGTCAAGGCAAGATGAAAAGCACGATCCGGCCGATCAAGGCAAGATCAAAAGCACGATCCGGCCGATCAAGGCAAGATGAAAAGCATGATCCGACCGGCAAGGCAAGATAAAAAGCACGATTCGACCGGTTAAGGCAAGATGAAAAGCACGATCCGGCCGGTTAAGGCAAGATCAAAAGCACGATCCGGCCGGTCAAGGCAAGATCAAAAGCACGATCCGGCCGATCAAGGCAAGATGAAAAGCACGATTCGACCGGTTAAGGCAAGATGAAAAGCACGATCCGGCCGGTCAAGGCAAGATCAAAACCACGATCCGGCCGGTCAAGGCAAGATCAAAAGCACGATCCGGCCGATTAAGGCAAGATGAAAAGCACGATTTCATCTTGCCTTAACCGGCCGGAGCGTAGTTTTGATCTTGCCTTGACCGGTCGGATCGTGCTTTTCATCTTGTCTTGATCGGCCGAATCGTGCTTTTGATCTTGCCTTGACCGTCCGGATCGTGCTTTTTATCTTGCTTTGACCGGCCGGATTGTGCTTTTCATCTTGCTTTTTAACTTAAAAAGTACTTAACGAAAAGGTATTTAATTGTTTTGGAAAGCTCTCGATGTGAGCTGGAAGAATATGTAATGAAAGGTAGTTGGTTTCACTTAAAAAATTGAAGGTGACCTTCACGTGTCCTTCAAGCAACTATTCAAGGTCAAACTAATGGCACCATCTTATGTCTTCCACGAAACCATACAACTTTTGTCTGAAACATTTATTTCTACAATCAAAAATAAGAAAGTTATTTGAGGTGGGACATTAAAATGGGACACCCTGTATACAATGTATAAGTTTAAACATAGATTATATATGTGCATTTAGTAAAAACAAGTCGGATTCCTGCTACACTGATTACAATATAGAAAAACAATAGTCATTCTACATATAACAAATAATATTTTGTTACAAATGTCCAGTTCTCAGGTTTTGGTACATGGTATAAAAGAAGCTCATGTTTAAATTCAAAAATATTTGAAACGTAAAAAAAATTTAAATAAGTGAAAAAATTTAATTATGTCTTTCCGCGGGGAAAACAGAAAGTATCATTAATTTTGCCTTAAAATACACGTACGCATTTATATTCAAATTTTTAGTATAACATTTTTTATTTCTATTTTAGTATAATATTAGCATAGTACCATATTAACAAAATATTGTATTACGTATAGGTACTATTAGCATAGTACAATAGTAACACAATATTTTTTTATATGTAAAGAATTACATACTATTTGGTAAAATATAATACATCATAAAAAAACAAATTTTATGATGTATCTTATTACGCATTCGTAAGCGTTTACAAATTACATTTTCTAAAATCAATAAATTTATTCGATTCATAAAAAGTACAAAAAGAAAAGAAATTATAATAGGTAATGTAAAGATGTTAATATAATATAAATATAAATGTATATTTATATTAACATCTTTACATTGCCGATTTCTCCATGTTTTATGTATATTCACAATGATGTAATATGATGTTAGATATTATAGAAGAATTTAAGTTTTTTAGATTAAACTTACAAGCAAGGGAGAGAGACTATTTTTAAAAGATATTGATACTTTATATGAAAAAAAAAATAAATAAATAAATAAACGTGATATTTTGTAGAAAGGATTTTTATATGAGAAAGTTGGATTTTATACATAATACATACCTATGTATATTTTATGACAAATTAAAAAGTATCTTTATTTTTTTACCTAAGTAAAAAAGATTTCAGTTCGTATCTGTTACAAAAATCATATTAGAATATCCTCCTAACTGTATCTGACATCATTGTACAGTTAACTTAAGCAATTTTACGTCTAAAAAATTAAGTAAAAGAAAAATACAGTTTTTGTGTATATATCGAAAATTTGATTTTTTAAATGTAGAATTATGTCTTTACTCTATGAAGAGGATATTTGCTAAAAATAGGTAATTTTTAGGTTTTTTCTCATAAACGAAAAAACCTTGAAATTTATTTTGCATAAGTATTTGTTTGCTATTTTATTATGATTTCTATAGCGTTTCTTTATAAAAATAACTAGTATTTATTAAAATGTAAGGTGAAATGTAACGTTCCAAAATGTTTATCCTTGATAGTTGCTATGATTAAGTTTGTTCTAATCAGAGCCCTTCCATTTTAGTAAATATTAGAAACAACAAGTTTCTGGATTTTTTTGTTTATGTGAAAGAAATTCTAAAAACTGTTTATTTTATTTTCCAGCGAGTATCCTCTCTTAACTAGATTTTATTACGCGCACATATAAAGGTCAGATTTCTACATATACGTTTAGATTTATAGAAGGATTTCGAGTATAATAATTTAATTAACAATTTTAATACATATCAAACAATATTTAAAGAGAAAGCTAATGCAATTTTGTAGAAAGTATAAGCAGTTTCTCAAAATTGTAATTTAACATATACATTTGTCGATACAATTGCATTAAATAGGTTTTTAAAATTGTAAGTTATAGTGTTATAGGATATAGGATATAGATGCATAAGCCGCGTCTGTAAGTCAGGGCACGTAGGTGCTTGCTGAACGGAGTTCGCGTACATTATGTGAGTATAAATTATTCAATTGGAGAATATTCTTGACGGATTCAATTTATTTCGCGATATACATATATTAGCGTTGCGTATATGTAAAGCGCAACTTTTAGATTTTATCTTATTGAGGATATAGTTTATACATTCTTATTGAATATGTGGTTGGCACATACAAACACGCACACACATCTACGTTCGTTGGAACAACAAACAGCCAGAACCATCATGATACCAGGATGATGTTCTGAAAATTTCAACTCCAGAATAATATTCTGGTGTCCCTAAGTTTGAGGTCCCTAAGTCGCTCAAGGGACTAAAGGACACGTTACGTATCAGAAAATTCAAGGAGTGCCAAATATTATCTCTGATATCTATGGCATTAAGGTGGGGAGATGGCAATAAAGATACGGCGTAATCCTTTTAAAGGACACATAGCCTTCGTTCCTAGAACGAGGTGAATAAGTCCGCATGAGATGCAGCAGTTGATTAAGCACATTGCAGGGTACACCCCACGATATATGCGCGTAGCTTATATCGTCACAGCGGGAATAACGTATCTGCATTTATTTTGAACCAAGAGACACTCTGTGTGCTTAAGAGGCAGAACTGATGTTTGGTGTGCAGATGTGTTGTTAACCATATATTTAACCGCATCTATTAATGACAACTCGCGTAGTAGCGTGAGAGATTATAATATCGTAAGCGCCTAATTTTAGTAGGTGAAGATAAATAATTTATACTCACATACTCGTTATACGACAGTTTTAATTTAAAAAAAGTATGTAGCATATTTTGAATGGATGATGACACATGCGAAGTATCGAAAAGATTATATCGTATATATACATTTGTAAACACAATATATAAATCACTGATGTCACCGGAAAACAGAATGTTCTTTTTTACGTTGATGTACACGAAGAAGATGATTAGTTATAGGTTTGTAAAACGCGTGCAAATGGAAAATATGTAATATAAATGTTACATAAATAAACATTCTTGCTTTGCAAGAATGAGAGAGAGAACGAGTAAATATCATCAAATTATTAGTATATACCTATAATTAATGAGTGATAGTGTTTTGTATAAATTTTACACAAAATGATATGTTATACATAATGTAAATATCTATTAATAAGTATCGTCGATGTGGTATTAAGAATTGCTTGTATGAGCACTACTTGACTTGAATTAAAAAATGATATTTTATAAATTGTTTCTTATTTGTATAAACTTACATTATAAGAGAGCATGCTAATTTATATGAAAATATACACATACGAATAGAATTGCTCTTTTATTCGGATGTATCTCTCTGTATTTTCTCAGTTACCTGTAAGCAAATGATTTTACGTTAACTCTCTCAACATAATTAATCGATCGGTTTCATGCATGTATTTATAATTTTGTACTTCGAGCAAATTATAGCTCTGCTTTGCTCTTATCCTCTTGAAAAAACCTACCTGTAATGATTAAATAAATAATAATTGACAACCAAAACATATTGGGATAATAATAATAATAATAATATAATAGCGGTATGTGCAGGACTTACCATATTTAATATTTTAATATAATAATAACGATGCACAGTAATATTAGACCTAACGAGACTGACACAACCAAAACCCACAATTGCAGTTTCTGTGTTAATATAACCTTGAAAAAATCGAAGTAGTTATCTTTGTACCTCGAAAAAATCCAAATAATATTTTTACCTTAAAAAACCAAAGTAATATATTTACCTTGAAAAAATCGAAGTAATATATTTATTACAAAAAAAAGAAATGATATCTTTAAATTATGCGCCAATTAAATATATATTATATCGAAAAATAACTATGGTTCTTTTAAAAAATGTATTCCCATTAAAGTGAAAAAATTAATATAAAATGTGAAAAATTTTAGTGAAAAAAACTTGGCGCTGCTAACATAATAATATATATTAATGAAACAATTTCTATAAATGGAAAAAGTACTTTAAATTAATGTGTGAAAGTCTCTACATTCACATTGTAATTATTAATTTAATATTTTAAATTAGTTATTTATTGCTTTCAAATATTTTAAAATTTGGCAGCGCCAAGTTTTTTTCACTAAAATTTTTCACATTTTATATTAATTTTTTCACTTTAATGGGAATACATTTTTTAAAAGAACCATAGTTATTTTTCGATATAATATATATTTAATTGGCGCATAATTTAAAGATATCATTTCTTTTTTTGTAATAAATATATTACTTCGATTTTTTCAAGGTAAATATATTACTTTGGTTTTTTAAGGTAAAAATATTATTGGATTTTTTCGAGGTACAAAGATAACTACTTCGATTTTTTCAAGGTACACCACGCGTGCTTGGCGTCTTTTTTTTACCTTTTTGTAAAAGGTAATTTTGTACGGATATCACCCCTTTTTGTTATAGATACATCAAACGCCATAATGTCTATCGACATCGACATTTATGTCTGATAAAATCAAATGTAAATATATTTTGTATTATAACTTACAAGAATTATATCTGAGAGTTTGACGCCCTTAAATGTGCAGTACAGTTTGTATAAATTTATAAATCATTTAAAAAATTAAGACACAAAATATGAATATATTAGGCAAAGTCAAATTTGTCGAGAGCACATTATGCAGTGTTTGCTATAAATAAATTTTGTCAAAAGAAAAACAGATTTGATACAGAATTTGGCATGTACGATGCTATTGGCAGAATGTCATAGTAGATAATATATGTATAGTAAAGTTTGTTAACAAAATAAGGCAATTAATAATTTATAATACAAACTACACTGCACATTTAATTAAGGATGTCACTGTCAGATATAATTTTTGTGTTATAATACAAAAAATATTTAGACTTAATTTTATCAGATATATTTGATAGTCATTATTAGAGAAAAGAAAAAGAGAGAGAGAGAGAGGAGAGAGAGAGAGAGAGAGAGAGAGAGAGGAGAGA
The DNA here is from genome assembly GCA_035220615.1 of Leptothorax acervorum. NCBI lineage: Eukaryota > Metazoa > Arthropoda > Insecta > Hymenoptera > Formicidae > Leptothorax > Leptothorax acervorum. Next base: position 11,749 of record JASTWQ010001148.1, read on the forward strand.
GAGAGAGAGAGAGAGAGAACGCGAGCGGGAAACGCGAGCGTGACGCGAAAAAGAGCAATACGTACGATAGATATAACCTCGCGACCCTCGCACAGGGTGTATCCCAGGAACCAGCCATCCGCAAGGCGCGAACTCTGTCACTCCAGCACTGCTCTTCGGAGTGTTCGGACGCGACGACGCGGACGGAATATTTCTCGACGACGCGGACGTCTAAAGCGGCCCATAACATGTACGAGTTTGATTCGCGAGCCGGACTCAAACGTTTTTCACCACACACACACTCCCGAATAGTCCCGAAATTTGGCTCGTCGGACGCCGAGCCCGTCTCGTAACATCTCACCCACGATATTGTTTACGAAAGCTTCTTTGCTTACGACCACGATCGCAGCGTTACGATAGATGTAGACGCACCTTAATAATTCATACGATAACTGTCACGACGAACGTTACGATCGTCGTAATGAGCTTACGATCCATCGTAACGCTGCGATCGTGATCGTAAGCAAAGAAGCTGTCGTAAACAATATATCTATGTTAATATATCTAACTATAAACACACTTTTCTTCGCGCGTCGAGAAGGCTGACATGTTAGGTTATACTGTTGTAACGCTAGACAAGTGTCACAATCTTCCGAGTTCAAGTTGAGTCAACTCATATAATGAGGTTACGATAGCTGTCGAGCGTTACAATCGTCGTAAGGAACTTAACATTACGATAAATGTAAACGCAGCCTCGCGCACCAACTAACGTACACGTCAGTCACGTCACTGCACATAAACATGCTGTCTCTTTCGTTTTCATGGAGACGCTCGAGACTGGCAATATCGCTCTCTCGCTCTCTCTCGGGAACGCGATTTATTTATTTATCGGCGAGCCGGACTTGAACGTTTTTCACCACACACACACTCCCGAATAGTCCCGAAATTTGGCTCGTCGGATGCCGAGCCCGTCTTGTAACATCTCACCCACGAACGAGTGGAAACCGAGACGAGCCGGACTCGCGACGTGTATAGGCTACTTTACGGTTATGTTTTTTACTCCTGTCACCTCACATGTGATCGATCGATCGAACTAAGGAAAATAAAAGTGACACGAAACAGTGGCGCCGCGGCGCACTGTGGCGAGAATATGAAAGTAACGCTACCCCCACCACTAGGGCGCGCCGCGCGCCGTGGCGAGGATGTGAAAGTGACGACGACGTATCTTAATGTAAAATTTTCAGGTCTGGACTTTTGCATCGCAATATATTTTTTCGTAGGCCACGTAGGGGAAAAATAAAAATACTTTCATTATATAAATTTGGTCCAAGCTTTCCATTGAGCCTAGTTAGAACTTGATCCGTTCACTAGTTATCGAGATCTCAAAATCTCGAGTACTCTCAACATATATATAATTCGTCGCGTCGCGTATATAGAGCCACGGCTGTCTCGCTCCGCGCGTACTTGGCGCGAGACACTACCGTGTCTCTTGATTAACGCTCGAAGTTCAGGGGTATAAGAAAGACTAAAACTGCTCTTGCGTGATATAATTAATTTAATTATTTCTCTGTAATTTTAGTAGGTATAATATATAACTGATTATTTTGTATTTAATAAATGTTAGGCTCTAATATAATATAATTGAGATTCGCATAACACGACGTTGGTGCTTCGACTGGAACAACGCTATTCCTTTTACGATCTCTTCCCGCTAACAGAATTTGCTTCTTTGTCATGATCTTCGATATCGCGGTGGTTATTCACAATACCAGTGTGGATTTTTGTAGCTGTTTAAGACAATCTTCGACGCACCGCGCTTACTGCCAGGATTTTACAATCGATACTTACGTAGATGATAGTCAAAGTACTGCGTCGCAACGTGCGCCAAAAAAATTTTTTTGACGGGGAAAATTTCTCTCTAATCTTTTCTTCCTTTTTACCTCTTCTTTTAATAGTAAGATTGCTCGTTAGTTTGTCCAAAAGCAAACAGGAACACTCACGTAACAATTTCGAAAAATCAACAAGTTTAAATGACAACATGCATGTCCGGCGCAGTATTGGAATGTATAATTTAAGAACATAATTTTATTTTAATAGCTTATTTTTATTTTAGGAGAAGATCGCATAGGTTTCGAAGTATTCCAAATATAGCCCAGTCAATAGAGACAGAAAAAGTCGCTAAAATTGCATTAATTCCGGAACGCAATTTTTTTGGGGTCTGTTTTGGAGGGTCATGGGTAGTCTAAAATCGGATTTTCGGAATTCTAACCCTGTTGCGTTAGCCGCCATTTTTATTAGAATGGTGATTTTGTTTTGATTAAATCTCTCGCTTATTTTCAACTTTAGAGTGAAAATGGTAATAACCAAACTTGTAGAAAATTTAATTCTCTACAATTTTGATCCTTATCATTTTTCACCTAGGATCGATATTTTGGGTCTTAGACTCAAAAGTGGAGAGTAAAATATTTTTATTGCATTATTTCGTTTATTTTTAACTTTAGCGCATAAACTATAATAAACAAAGTTGTAGAAAATAAAATTCTATATAAATTTTGTCCTTATCCTTTTTCCCTTAGGGTTGATATTTTCAAACTTAAACGCAAAAGTAGGGGAAAATTTTAATTTTCTTTTGCAATATCTCGATTATTTTAAACATTAGCTTATAAATCGAACCTTACAAGTAAAAAATGTTTTTCATTAATTCAAGTAAATTCTAAAAATCGTAAATCAAAGCGGGTGTAATTAGCATCGACTTCGAGTATGAAATTTATAAGTTGAAAATGTAATCTAGTGGCAAGGCTTTCAGCTCACAATCTCGACTTGTAAGGTTTGATTTATACGCCAGTTCAAAATAATCGAGATATTTGCGTTTAAGTTCGAAAATATTAACCCTAGGGGAAAAAGGATAAGGACCAAATTTGTACAGAATTTTATTCCCTACAACTTTGTTTATTATAGTTTATGCGCTGAAGTTGAAAATAAACGAGATAATGCAATAAAAAAAAATTTCACTTCCCACTTTCAAGTCTAAGATCCAAAATATCGATCCTAGGTGAAAAATGATAAGAACCAAAATTGGAGAGAATTAAATTTTTTACAAGTTTGATTATTACCACTTTTACTCTAATGTTTTCAGATCAAATCGAGACGTTGAATTCGACCATGGATTTTGGTCAATTTAAATAGTTTTTAATTTATATTGCGAAAAATATTACCCCAGCCAGGGTTCAAACCTGGAACCTCCCGCATTCCGTTCGGGCGTCGTAACCAATTCGACTACCGGGGCATGTGGTAATATTTATCGCAATAACACATATTAAGATGACTTATGAACAATAATAAGATGGAACACCGATATTTTCAACGTTTATTTCGGAAAGACGATTGAATATTGCCAGTTAAAGTCGATTAAAAAATTCTTGTTAATTATCACTGGCGAAATAAATAATGTACTTGTTATTATACCCACACCTTTGACAAAAATATCGGTGTTCCATCTTATTATTGTTTAGAAGTCATCTTAATATGTGTTATTGCGATAAATATTACCACATGCCCCGGTAGTCGAATTGGTTACAATATGCCCGAACGGAATGCGGGAGGTTCCAGGTTTGAACCCTGGCTGGGGTAATATTTTTCGCAATATAAATTAAAAACTATTTAAGGAGGTTCGAGCATTACTTGTGAGTCAAAAATGCGATTTAAATAAATGTCATTATAGCGATCCCGAATTATTTGCAATATTAGTATAATGAATTGTGGATGCTACTTACGTGCTATATTCTTCGTAAATTATTAGTGTATACAATATTAACAAACATATGCCGGTGTATGAGAGCGTCAACGACTCGGGAATCGCTTATTATCCAACATTCTAGGCTAGGATCTAAACTTTGTGACAATATAGCCTTCATTCCACACGGTAAAGTCCGATTTTTAAAGTCTTTACACAATCCTTGATGTTTCATCTATCAAATGCTAGTTTTTCAAAGTCCTCAGGTGGCTAAGTGTGTACTAAACCAGTGATAATCTACCTCGGAGCGACTTTCTCCATAAGGGTAGACTAAAAGTGGTCAACTTCTGAATAATATTACAAAAAAACTATACTGTCAATATTGCTCAAGTTTTGCGATTATTTGTGTAAAGTGTTTATGTAAATCATATAAAAAAATTAAGGCTCTACGATGGCTTTCGAGTATAGAAAGCTTATTGTCCCAAAGTGACATGTTCTAACTTATAATGTTGGCCAAATAAGCGATTCCCGAGTCGTTGACGCTCTCATACTCTAGAATATGTTTGTTAATATTCTATACGCTAATAATTTACGAAGAATATAGCACGCAAGTAGCATCCACAATTCATTATACTAATATTGCATATAATTCGACATCGTTGTAATGACATTTATTTCAATCGCATTTTTGACTCACAAGTAATGCTCGAACCTCCTTAAATTGACAAAAATCCATGGTCTAATTCATCGTCTCGATTTGATCTGAAAACGTGCTGTGTGAATCTGACAAATCTGGTCGGCTCGCAGTTTTTCAACGTTCATTTCGGAATGAAGATTGAATATTGCCAGTTAAAGTCGATTAAAAAATTCTTGTTAATTATTACTGGCAAAATAAATAATGTACTTGTTATAATTTTTCTACCATGTTAACTTGCCATGTTGAGAATATAATCAGTAAAGTTGCGACATTATTCATTTCAGTTAAGGGGATCCTGCACTCGTATGATTTTCCGAAAAAATTACCATTTTCCATCATTTTCTATGTTACCGGCCTATATCTGTCCTTGTAATAGACAAGGATAGCACCTATATTTCACGCACTCATACGCACGACACACATACACATCCTATGCTTTTATTAGACTTATAATCTTGATTACAAGGGTTCAGTAATGTTGTGTCGTGTTTTGTGATCTAGGGAAACTTGTTTTCACGTTCGTACAAACGATATATCTTTTAATACAAAGACAGATGTCCTGACTCACTCACTGACTCATTAACGCCCAGCCCAAACTCCTGAACCTATAAACATGAAATTTGGGAAGTGTATTCCTCTCATGACGTAAGCACCCACTAAGAAGGGATTTTTAGAAATTCGACTCTTAAGGGTGAAAAGGGTTAAAATGTATTTTCGTCAATATCTCTTAGGCCCGATGAGATATCGACTTGGTTCTTGCTTACGAAGGTCACCCATACAAATGCTCAAAAACATATTTCAGGATTTTGCCCTAATCAACCTCTAAAAGGATAAATCTGGATTTAGGTGTGAATCAGTTTAATCGTAATCGTAGTATTTTGTGGTCACATTGGTGATTATTAATTTTGTGATTATTTATTTTAAAATTACGTAAAAAACTAGATACAATGGCATTAAAATACATTATAATAATAATGTGAATTAAATAAATTACTTTAAATAATTAATAAATTCTTATTTGATATTCAATAATTTCTTTTAAGTTTAAGATTACTATGCAATGATGTAATACATATTTAGAATTTGTACCGGATGCGATATGCAAATGAATATAGACTTGAATTAAATCTAATTAAGAGTAAGATATATTTAGTATCTATTATCTATATATATAAAAACAAATAAAGCCCTATCTATATATATAAAGGTAAATGTCCTGACTCACGCACTCATCAACGCCCAGCCCAAACCCCTAAACCTAGAAACATGAAATTGGGGGAGTGTATTCCTCTCATGACGTAAGCACCCACTAAAAATGGATTTTTAAAAATTCAATCCTAAAGGAGTGAAAAGGGGTAAAATGTATTTTCACGGATTTGTCAATATCTCTTAGGCCCGATGAGATATCGACTTGGTTCTTGCTTACGAAGGTCACCCATACAAATACCCAAAAACATATTTCAGGATTTTGCCCTAATCAACCTCTAAAGGCGCAAATCTATATTCAAGGGTGAATTATAGAACCCTTTGTATCTCCTGTAAATTAATTTCTATATAATTTTTTTCGGTTCTTATACTCAGCTCAACAATTACTTTTAAAATATAACTTGCTTCCTTATTCCACAATAAATTTATTAACGAAAATAGTTTTAAGGGTATGGGAGAATGGAAGAATTGCGAACATCTAAGGGAAAAGTTAAATAAAGCCGACGATTATTTATCAATTATAGAAGTCTATTTCAAGTGATATTCCAGTTATTTGGCTTTAAATTACAATAATATTTATAAATTTTCAACATGAACAATTTTAAACAAAAAGCAAAACTTTGCCATTCAGAGTTACCCGCCGCACGCGGGGCAATGCCGAATCGTAGCTGGGGTAATTACGGACGGGTTTTTCTTATTGTTTAAAATTATAATTTATGTTGATAATCTGCCTTGAAAGAATCCAAGTAATATCTTTACCTTGAAAAAATCAAAGTAATCAAGAGACACGTACGGTAGTGCCTCGCGCCAAGTACGCGCAAAGCGAGACCGCCGTGGCTCTATTAACGCGACGCAAAGAGTTGCGAGTACCCGAGATTTTGAGATCTCGATAACTAGCGAACGGATTAAGGGGTCGTCTCACTTTGACCGGTTTGAAAAATCGAATTTTTTTTTTTACATATTTCGATAGTATATACCCTTGAGAAACTTGTGTGAAAATTTCATAAAGATCCTAGAAGTATTTGAGATTCTACGAGCCATTTTCTACCTGAGTTCGGAGCGAAATAGTCCATACGCCAGGTCGATTGAGCATTTTTATTCCAGGTTGATGGCTAACGTTAATGTTTTTTTATGTTTTTTGGGTCGTAGAACAAGAATCTGTAAATAGTTTTTTCGTAAGTCAATGCAATGAAAAGTTATTAACAATTTATTTGTTTAAATTGCCCTAGCGATCAAACTATACATCCTATAAAAAAATGAGCACGAGAAAATTTGTTCCTTTTTTCACGACAAACAAAATGGCCCAAAAAACATAAAAAACCATTAACTTTAGCCATCAACCTGGATAAAAATGCTCAATCGACCTGGCGTATCGACTAGAAAACGAAGCAGCTGGAACTCTAGATTCGTTTCATCACCCCCCCCCTGCTTTGGACAAAGAGGTTCAACCGACCAAATCGATAGAATCTGAACTGTTTGAAGAAGCTGAAGGATTGATGTATGGAGCAGGGATTGCAGATTAATTGTAAGTACATTTTTTTCACTGTTTTTCCGTAACAAAAACTTTAAACGCGTTTTTCTCAAAACACGTTTTTCGTGAACTGCGGGCACGATAAAAAAAAAACTACTTGACGAATCGGTCTGAAATTTGTATGGCTTATTGAAAACACTAATACCTCTAGTATGAACCACGATCAAATCAAAATATTGAAATTATCATATTTTAAAAGTCAAAAAACATGACGAAAAATTGGCTTTTATGCATGTTTTTTCTTTAAACCTCCACCATTTTTTTATTTTCAAACATAAATTATTTCTGGAGGTTCATACGATAGCGACACTCATACTAATCAAGAATCTTTTTTGTTTTTTTGTTTCAGATGATTCTACAAGCAGTTACAATGCCCGCAGTGGACCAACCTTTTTTTTTTACTTGTTTGCATTTTTGTATTTTCAATTAAATAAACTTGACTAAAAATTCTACAAAAAATATGTTTTGTTGTTTAAAGCATGCGTAATAAGTACAAAAAACATTCATTCAATTATCTGCATTAGTATTGCCAAAAAAAATTCATAAAAATAGCGAATTTTTCGAGCGTTCAAAGTGAGACGACCCCTTAAGTTCCAACTAGGCTTAATGGATAGCTTGGACGAAATTCGTATAATAAAAGTGTTTTTATGTTTCCGCTACATGCCCTACAAGCGGAGATATTGCGATGCAAAACTCGAAGCTGAAAATTTACAATTAAGATACGTCGTTCTCCGTTTGCTGTGTTTGCCACCACGGCCCCCTTCGCATCCCCCCTCCCAACCCTGTACAGAGTGGACCTCGCTTTAACTTACAAAGCATACTTTTCATATAACAACTATTCTCTGCTTTAATAAATTATTTCTGCTACAGATATTAAGCGTCGAAGTTAACAAAGCAGAAATAATTTGTTAAAGCAAAGAATAGTTGTTATATAAAAAGTACATATTTATATAACAACTATTCATCGTACATATAAATATGTACTTTTTATATACCAACTATTCTCTGCTTTAACAAATTATTTGTTAAATAATTTGTTAAAGCAGAGAATAGTTGGTGTATGAGAAGTACATATTTATATAACAACTATTTTTCGTGCATATAAATATGTACTTTTTATATGTATACCAACTATTCTCTGCTTTAACAAATTATTTGTTAAATAATTTGTTAAAGCAGAGAATGGTTGGTATAACAGTTGGAGAATAATTGGTATAACAAATTATTTAACAATATTTGTTATAACAATTATTTAACAAATAATTTGTTACAACAAATTATTTAACAAATAATTTGTTACAGCTGAGAATAGTTGGTACATAAAAAGTACATATTTATATGTACTTTTTACACACCAACTATTCTCTGCTTTAACAAATTATTTCTGTTTTGTTAACTTCGACGCTTAATATCTGTACAGCATATTCTCTGCTATAATAAAAAGACTGTTCAATAATCGCTGCTTTAAATAAATTTCCTTCATTCATACATCGTCAAATATAACTTTGACATTCGGATTACCGCATTCTTTGATGCAACGGCTGAAATCTTTCAGATTCCTAATGATAGTGTTGAATAAATTATCATCAAACGTTCATTTTTGTATTTGTTACTAGCCTAATACCCGTGCTTTGTTACGGTATTTAATTATTTTAAATCGATTTTTACTCCAATAAACTTTCGTTTGATTGTAATGAACAATATTATCTCATGACATAATAAAAATAAATTAAAATTATGTTAGTGTTTGTTCGTACTTTTGCTCCAATTTTATTGCTTCAGATTTAAATTTCTTCATCGTATTGTTCATTTCCTCTGTTGTCTATGTCCTAACTCATGTCTACAATGGGGCGAAAGGTCCTCCGGGGCGAAGCCCGGGTAACCAGCTAGTCTTTTATATGAAGCACATATCTTTTGATGAATTGACAGGTCGTCTGCCAACTGGAGACGCCATATTGAGGTAAATTTAAATAAGGAAATCTGTAGTTTCGTAACTTTTTTTTGTTTTCCATATAAAATCAGTTTCCCTGAATCATTGATGTATGTACTGCAATCCTGGAGAAGCATTTTCAATTCTGTCAAATTAAAACAGACGGGTGCAGAATCCCCTTAAGGGGATCCTGCACCCGTCTGTTTTACCGACAAAAATCTCTACTCATGCAGCGTCGTATTAATTTGACAGAATTGAAAATGCTTCTCCAGGATTGCAGTACATACATCAATGATTCAGGGAAAATCTCATTTTATATGGAAAACGAGAAAAAGTTACGAAACTACAGATTTCCTTATCTACATTTACCTCAATATGGCGTCTCCAGTTGGCAGACGACCTGTCAATTCATCACAAGATGTGCTTCATATAAAAGATATACCGTTTGTACGAACGTGAAAACAAGTTTCCCTGGATCACAAAACACGACACAACATTATTGAACCCTTGAAATCAAGATTGCAAGTCTAATAAAAGCATAGGATGAGTACGTGTGTCGGATGAGTGTCGTGCGTATGTATGCGTGAAATATAGGTGCTATCCTTGTCTATTACAAGGCCAGATATAGAGTTTGTCGGTAATTTTGTCGGTAAAACAGCGACATCGTCAGAGTTCGGCCTTCGGTTCAGGATCCCCTTAAATACTTACAGCAGATAAGCATATTGGCATTCATACTTTACAGCAGATAAGTATATCAATACCTACTGTAATTTTTCAGCGTATGTACTTACTGTTATCAATATCCATATCAGCATTAGCGTTTAACGATAAAAAATCTATTTATTATTTGCGATACTATACATACATATAGTTGTAATTTACTAATAAAAGGTAAATGTATACATGCACTGTAAAACAAAATGTATATATGTATATTATAACGTATGTGTGCGTATAAAATTTATAAAAAAAATAATTTTATATTTATTTGAACTTAAAAATAGTTCTAAAAATTTCAGCACAACTAGTGATTTTTTAATAATTAATTTTGCAAATATTTATATGTGTTTGCACTATTGATAATACGTGTAGTATGATTTTTTATTGCCGTCTGTGTAACAGGAGGGAGTTTCCTTAAATTATTTTCTATGCTTTTAATAAAGTCGATTGTTAACTTGTCATTATTCACAATCGGTAAACTGAAATTATCACCTAATTGTAAAAGGCTTTGAATATCCCATAGGTATGGTTATGGACGATAAATTTATAAACCACCATAAACAACCAAATATCTGTAATAGAAGGCTCAATGTCTATAAAGGTGTCAGGTGTAACCTTAACTTCAATCTCAGAATAAGAATTATTTAACGGATAACTGGAAGGCTCAAACGAAAATTTAAATTCACCCCTATTGGAGGTTGATTCGGCGGAAGAAAATTCACAATGAATTAGAAGGCTTAAATATTCTTATATATGCAAATCTGGAATAACAATGAGTATCTCTCAATTCAATATGTAACAGTTGTCTCATAAAGAGAAACTTACAATGTTTAAATTTGCCCAACAATCTGCAGTTAAAAAGGTTGTTTTCAAAGGTCATTAGAAAATTCCCGATATGTGAAGGCACGATGTTATACCGGATACATCTGCGTAAAAATTTTATTTTTAAGTTACACCTAATGAGAATCTTACGATATTTAATCCATTGCTTACACAACAACACCGCGTAGGGACCATAATAATATCTGACATTTTGAAAAAACATGACATTTTGTTATGGACTACCTTACCGGATTTTTTATTTTATTGACTACTGTAGAGTGTAATGTATATACTGCCTACGTTAAATTTCGACTTTTTTTGTAACTGTTATTTGCGCTGAGGATGACCAAAAAAAAGTGTTGAAACGTTTGCTTATTTCGCTTTATGAATTAAATTTAAATATATTTTTTTGCGCACTAATTACCGCGCTTGGCTCTTATTGTCTTTTATTTGTTTTATGATTTATTCTATAGTGCCTTATACTTTGATACTAATAAACTGAAGTTCCGCGATTTGCTCACCGAAACGTGTAATATATGCAACAAAGTGGAAAGTTTTTATTTGCTCTCTGAAACTTTAATTTATTGGAAGAGATAACTTAATAATAATAGACCAATATATAAATATATTGTATGTTATATATTATGTATATAATCTTACATATAAAAATTTAACATTAAACGTTAAATTAAATAAAAGAAATATGTGAAATTAATAATGCGATATCTTTTATAAAACGTTATCTTTTACAAAACAGTTAATATGTTAAATTTAATATGTTATTCATTAATTGCGCAAATTACTAAATAACGAGAATTATTTTACAATAATTTTACAGAACTGATGAAAATATTTTACAATTATTTAAGTAATTCCTTTTTCGTGTAGTTTATCTTATAATTTAATTTAAACAGTGATTAAAGACATTTTTTTTTAGATATTGAGAATCCTTTCGACAACGAACGATCGGTCTCCAAAAGCCGATCTACTGCCGAGACTCACTTCTCTTGCTCACGGGACACTTCGTGGTGGTGCTTCAGGATATCTACGTTGAAAATGCTGAAAGATTCGCTGCCGTAACAGTCGGACCGGGCGCATAAATCAGCTGCACAGACTCGTGTGAGAGAAGTGACGACGCCGGCAGGCCACCCCGTCAATAAAATGCAAAGACGGAGAAATAAAGTTAAAGATAAGCCGCCCCCGGACCCACGCCGAGAGTACTTGGACGCCGAGTCCAGCGATGAAGCGGAAAGGCACAGTAAGATTTACGAGAAAAATATTAAACGCACCCACTTCTCTCTCCCCGTTTTAACTTTTCCGATTTTCCGCTCCTTTCCCGATTCTGCTTCTTCGCCCCGCCTGTGCTATTTTCGACACTTTCGGGACCGTCGTTTTCAACCTCTGTTTCGTACGACCTCGTCGAGCAGCGCCCTCCAAATTCCGCCTTTAAATCCAAAGATACTAGAAAAAGAATCGATCACACAACACACCCGTGTGAAAGAAATATTAAATACTTTCGCTTTTCACGATTCTCGACCAGATCCATTATCGGCTTTACTTCGACCTGCGTATTTTCCAAATACTACAATTTCCAATTGCCACAAATTGCGACACGCTTATTCCATTACCGATATCTGCGATTGATACGTGCGACTGATAAATTTTTCAATACTTCATTACAGCGCGGCGCTGATTAATTAAGCAGGATGGGTTTATTTAATTCATTTTCTAGTTTACGCGAGTTGTTACGGCGGACATAATTTCCTCGATCCTTCTGCAAACATTAACAAGGTAGCAATAATAACGACCACGTTAGCCATAATGCGGCTAATTTTAAGCGAGTTTGCTCGATAGTGACGCTCTTGAATTTTGACATGGATTCGACAATGGCCTCGTCCAATTTGCAATTACAATGGCTGCTTTGTATGCTCCCGCGAGTGCATTCAGTAACCATAAATTCCACAATAACTTTAAAGACGAAATAGATGTAACAAATGTATGATTGCGCGCCGAGAGTACTTGGCATTAACGAGCAAATCCTCATTTTAATTTCAACAATTTCAATAATTATGATATATCGCGCATAAGCCGGCCACTTGCAACGATTAATCGGTCATTCGCAGGTTCCGCGTTGCTGCCCGGATCCTAATTTGTCGCCGGGGATTATGGCAATTTATCCTTCGACCTCGATTTTCCCCGTCGCTTGCTGGAAGATGAACCTAATTCGTCCTCTCGCGAGTTCCCTTGTTACTTGCACGATCCAAAAGCCTAGTAGGTGAACTAGATAAACCGATAATCTATATGCAAGCTACCTGCGCCTACTTGCCCCCCCCCCCCCGCTTCCCAGCGCAAACTAACGTTATTACTCAAAGCCTATTCTTTTTGTTCGGACACTGTGGGATCTACAAATCCTTAATCCACAAACAATTAACGTCACGTTACCTACATGGATGATCGAGAACGGTGGTTTTGTCATTGGCCAGTTGCAGTAAAATGTTCTGTCTAATCTCGTATTAATTCACTAAGCCGGGTTATTTCAATTATTCCTACGACAAAGTGACCGTATACTTTGAAAGTGCATTAAGAAAACAAAAAATTTCTGCGCTTTATTATCATTCAATCGTCTAAAGGACATTTTCCTTAGAAATATGTGGTATTCATAGCATTTTATATAAAAATACATTTAATATAACGCGTCCGTCATTTAATATAAAGCAAACGACTATTTTAATACTACAATAATGAAAATGCTATAAATAATATTGGTCTATTATTTTTTAGTTAATTGTTAATTCGAATTGCAAGGTTCTACATGAATCTGTCGACAACTTCATCTCATTCCGTGCCAAATAACTATTTTAATAACAGCGATCTTTCAATCTTTGAGAAAAATATATACGTGAGACTGACAAGTCGTTGCATGTCGCCAAAGAAGACATCATCGTATCTGCATAATGTCCGCCATTATAGCGGGATAAATTGCCCCAACGTGGACTACGGTAGCGTCTCGATCGCGACGCGACGTGTTTCCTCTTCCGTCGATTTATTAGCTACTCGCGTTCGCGATTTATAGTTCCTATTAGATTGCCAAGAGTAAAGGCATGGGTGGCGAAATGGGCGGCGGCGATGGCCCAGCGATGGGACACCGAGACACGAAGAAGGCCTGAGGAATGATATCGGGACGAACAAGAGAACCTCTTGGAACGAATGTCTTCTATTTAACCAGGCTGGCGGATTTAGGAGGGCCCATCGCGCCGTTTCAATCGACGACTAACGAACGGCCGGCGCGTTCCGTAGAATTTGTTTTCTCTTTCCAATACCCCTTATATTAGTTACGAGGTCGCCTTTTCGACGAGATAATAAATATGGTCGCGATGCGCGAGAAGATCGGATTGCGTTTTCCGAATCCACTTGTAGCGGTGTAACCGCAATCTACGACAGAGATAAAAGATTATCAAGTGGGATGAATATTGTTGGAGGTGAAAAAGAGGCGGATGCGGCTGACGAGCTGCGGCCGATATATGAGACGGATGAATTAAACGAATTGGTAAGCTCGCGCGTTTTTTCTAAACAACAGTTCTAAAATCATTTCAAATAATCTGTGCAACATTAAATTACGATTTCGATAAGTTAGAAGAATGGTAATGGCTAAATTTCTACAATATTGAATCTAACATTTATTCGACAAAGATATGCATAAGAACAATATCTTACACAAATTATAAGCAAATAGTTATATTTAAATAATTTTAATTGCGTTCCACGTTGAGATAATATACTTTCAGAAATGATATATGACGCTGTCAAAACATGAAAATCGATTTACGCATTTGGAATAGAAGCAAATATTCAGAAAAATTCGATACTTCTTCTCAGATGCAGCGTGTTAAGGATATGACGACGCTGAGCGGTTTGACGGACAACGATTGGACGTGGAAATGCGACATGGACATCCGCATCCGCGAGTTTTTCCACGAACCGAGCATTCCGGTCCTCTGCATTTATCACATGAACGGCATTTTGACCACAGAATTTTTATTTCCTACCGTGCCCGTGAACGAGCTAACCTACTTCGTGAGACAGCCCAATGAGATTCTCCACCCGGAGAACTTTCGCGAGCGCATTCTCTTCGGGTCGATGAACGACAAGGTAGAGATCCATATACTGGGCGTCATCCAGAACGTGTTTGCGCCGATCTTTTTCGCAATCGAGACCTGGCCCGACAGTATCCTTCGCTATTGCCTTCGTCTCTATTATCGCATTCTTGTCAAAGTACCCAATTAATTCGGATAACTAACGCGAAAAGTTTTTGCGAAGTACGGGACCAAACGGCACGAATTCGTAGGAAGCGAAGCCGACTGTATAACGATAGGCCAACAGGAAGAGTTAACGAAGTTTCTTTATTTTTACGTTCCCTTTCACAATCAGCAAATAATGTACGTGTACAGATCGCGAGTTACGGAACTTTAATTGAGTCCAGACACGATATCCCGTCGGTCTTCTCGGTTACTCCCCGGAGTGACCCACTTGAGGTTGGGCTTCGCCGTGCAATGTAA
Organism: Leptothorax acervorum; assembly: GCA_035220615.1. Classification (NCBI taxonomy): domain Eukaryota; kingdom Metazoa; phylum Arthropoda; class Insecta; order Hymenoptera; family Formicidae; genus Leptothorax; species Leptothorax acervorum. Next base: position 26,923 of record JASTWQ010001148.1, read on the forward strand.
ATTCTGTTTAACTTTCAAATCCCATGCCGCGCGCGCGCGCGCGCCCGCCCGCGACCGGTTGATTTTGTAGTTGGTGGTGATTCAGTTTTTCGCGGATTTAAATGTAGGTTTAAAAAGCTTCACTGACGAAGGACGCCCTAGGGATACATCGCGTGCTTTATCTCTCGCTCGAATTCATGATTTAATCCGATATGTCTGTTCTGATATATGATCGATTTTTGCTATGCAATTTCGAACCAATTGGGTCTTCGAACATTCTATTACAGTTCAATTTTATTGCGCAAATCCTAGTCTTCTTGTTATTCACTGGGTAACACGTGTAATCAGTACGTTTCTATTTTCTAAATTTACACTGTGTTTATGTTACCATTTTACCCCTTTTTACTATAGCATTTTTAACTGTTTATTTAGGTCTGTACTATCTGTTTCTTCTGACAACTATTAACGCCCATTGTCTTTTATCAATTGGCGTAACAGATAATAAAAACTGCGGTTCAGCCGTAATTTAGGTGTCAATGGTGTCGAATACCGTCGAATAATCCTACATGCACTGGAAACGATTGATGAGTGGCTGTATAGTTTCAATCGACAGCGGTGACAAATGAGCCACGGCGGGCCAGTCTCACAATGCCGGGGGCGATTATCGCGATCGTCGGTAGTTATTTCGGCTTAAGGTCATGACAATCTAACGTGATGACATTAATAAATGAATTTCCAACTTTAGCGCTGCAATCCCGTTACCGCAACGCACGACACAAAGTTCCGGCCCGTCCGCGAGGGACAGGACGGCAAAGTGGGGAATTGCACGAAAGTTATTATTACCATAATTTTCGGCTAAATGCACTGCACAACTCACCGCCGCTGGTAAATCCAGCGTCGATGTTTGCCCACGTACGCGAACGGGATTACTCCGGCGTTAAGTTTATAGAAACGATTGCATTGCATTCGTACGGAAAGTCACATCATTATTTCTAATGGATCCTGAGCGAATTTTAACCGGATCGAAACTTTGCTAATTGTATTAGGACGTCCAACAACTTTTCTCCGCGTCGCGCTTTTTATCTTCCCGGACGCACACGCGGCGATCGTGGATTTCATTTTTATTGAATAGTGATTTAAACTTTTATTTCTACGACGCGTATGATTAATACGATTAATTAACACAATGCTTATAGAACGTACATGTCAAATTAGTTTTAGCTTTAATAAAGTTTACAAAACGATACGTAGTTTCCACAATAATGGTAAAAAAAATATGATATAGCATTTCTTGTATTAATCATTGAGTGTTGCACACGTTATTTCATTTCAAATTTAGAACTTCTGACAATGAGTCATCTTTTCGCCTTTTTCCAATTTTTGTATTCAATAATATTTACAACTGCACGTTTCAGTTGTAAATCTACGTGACAATGACAATGTAGTCGATTACTTTTGATATACAGCGCGGGCAATTCGACTCAATAAATCTCCATCAGCGGATGTAGAGTAGCGAGGATACATGCTACAATTCTATACGATAGACGCCGAGACAGCTTGAACGGTATAAAAAATGGTAGTATTGGCAATATCGATAACGAAGTTCGGTGTCGTATCACGTTCCTAAATTTTCTTTTCTTTAATCGCACCGAAACACGTGTGAAAGCGGACTTCTGCACCCAACTGGACACCTTCCTGTGCAATTTAACGGACCTCACGTACAAAATGCTGGGCTTAACCGTGATATATGTAAGCGCGCGAATAGCGGACCTAGGGCCACCTGACGAAATATGCGATAGATAAATATGCGAACTCCGGAGTAGGGCGAAGACAAGCAGTCGTGCGGTAGATGAGCGACACGAAGGACAGTGATCGTTGCCGTGGCTCGGATAAATGTAATTGAAAGCTCACGAGGGACTGTTGAGTGAAATGTAATTGTAAGCTCACGAGGGACTGTTGAGCTTCCTAATAAAAGTGAAAGACGTTGTAATGAGAACACTGTAATATTATAAATAAACGGAGCAATCGAGTTGTAATTATTGTTGCTAGTTTCTTTATCCGGAGTAAAGTGAGTGGCGGAGTCGCGGATTGAGCCGTGAGTGCTTATATATATGTATGTACCTCTGGAGAGTAGGGAGTTCACCATGGAGGAAGGTAGCGCCGATAAGGAGTTGGTGAAGAGGTTGGAGGGTGTGGTAGCCCATTGGAACACCAAATAAAAATTGCTCTCTCTGACCAGGACAAGCAA
>JASTWQ010001149.1:0-28818 GCA_035220615.1 Leptothorax acervorum
ACTATAGCGCGTTTTGAAGCTAAAGGATGGCGCTTCAAAACAACTATACGGCGGGAAAGATATACGAATTTAAATAGATACTGTCATCGAATAAACTTAGGGGCCGAGAATTAATTTATACATCTAATAGTTCTTCTTCACCATATTGAAGTGTTAACTCTAAAATTTTCGTGTTTATTTTTAATGTTATCAAATATTCTCCCAAAGTATTCATTTTGAAAGTACTTACGTATTATCGAGTTAAGGCAGGTTAAAGAGCCGAAAAAATGCGCTATTTGTTATGCACTTCATCAAGCCGCGAGTGTTTCAGTGGGCGTGCAAGAAACTTGCACTAGCGGTACACTCGGGCAGTACCGTCCCGCTAAAGCTATACCCAGACAAATTTGCATAGCGCATAAACATAAGCATAAGAAAGTTGATTGGGCCATATACGAGTGCATAAGTCCATATACGAGTGCCGGACCAATCCATTTCCTTATGCATATGTTTATGCGGCTATGCAAGTTTGTGTGGATATAGCTTAAAGCTTCTTTGTGAGCTTGAACACGCCTCAAATCCTTTGTGTCTCATGTGACTCATGTCTCATGAGTCTTTGTACGGAAATTCTACATTTCTGTTCTGTGTAGGTTAGATTATTGTCCAAAGGCCTCGTTGTATCTGCATAACGTGTTTAAATATCAAGCATCTGATATTAAACATCTGATCTGCGCTCTCGTGAGAAATTCAAGACCGGCAATGGCGGGAACGTCATGCGAAGGGTATATTTTTATTTCAATGTAAAAATATATATTTATTCTTATAATGAATATACGTTGCGAGAATAAAAATATTTAAGATACGTATTCGATTGTTATTGATACCCTTGTTTTATAAATATAGAGGTAGTTGTAAAAGAACGTCGTACATTGATTGGGACGAATATTTCATGGCCATTGAGTTCCTCTCTGCGCAACGGAGCAAAGATCCCTGCACCCAGGTCGGTGCGTGCATCGTTAATAAGGACAATAGACTCGTCGGTACTGGCTATAACGGGATGCCGAATGGATGCAGTGACGATGAGTTCCCTTGGAATAAACGTCTAAAGGATCCCAATAAGAGAGAAGAAAGAAAAAATCTTTATGGTACAATAAACAATTTTTTTTAAATACAAAATATGTATGCGATATTGAAAGATAATGAACGAGATATTATTAAAAGCGTTTATCAATCTGTTGACGTTGGGTTGCAGTGTGCCATGCGGAGGTCAATGCGTTCCTAAACAAAAATTCAAGCGACGTTAAAAACTGCACGATATACGTTTCTTTATTCCCCTGCAACGAATGCGCGAAAGTAATAATACAATCTGGCATAAAAACCGTCATATACATGTCCGACAAATACGCTCATAAAGTCGAGACAATAGCCGCGAAAAGAATGTTCGATGCCGCGGGCGTGAAGTATAGGTACTTACTCCTCTCGGAATTGCTGCATTGATTTATTCCTGCACAATCGCCGATGTCTCATGGAAAATTCTTTTATTTGTTTCTATTCTAGGCAATACATACCAAAGAAAAAGAAAATAGAGATTAATTTCAGCGGCAATGGGACTGAGATGAACCAATCACCGCAAACTCCGACAAAAAGAAAAAGATCAAATGAGGATTAAAACTGTGTTGATCACTACTTTGTCTTGCATGAATAAATCTGATGATAACGGACGTGTATTCCATTTTTTAAAATTATTCTTTTTTAGAATAGATATTAGATAAATTGAAAATCATTAAGTATAAAAGTGTACGTCTATTCAGCTTTGAATAATAAATTTATAGAAAAGAAAATTGGAAAAGGTATTTCTTTACTATCATCGTGGTAGCATGTGCAATAACAAATGTCGTTTCTTTTCATGTGTTTCTATTCATTTATTTATTTTTTTACTTGACATTTCATAGAATGAATCCTTCCCAAGTAATGTTAATCACGTGAAAATACAACTTACGATTGTATTGCTGGATATTGATTTTGTTTTCTTTATGTTTTTTTTTCGGAAGTTCAGAAGACACTAATATTTACATATAAAAGTATTAATTAAGAGTAGGTACAAATGCAGGCTAAAGCAAACCTGCCTCTTCCTTCGATCTTCGCAGATCTGATAATCCCGTTTTTTTCTAAATATTAATTAACCAGATGATGTGAGAAAAAATAAATAAAACAATGTACAGAAAGCAAAACAAATTTTAATAAGACTAAGATAGATTTAAGTATATGGCACAACTCTCGGTTTATGCGTTTTACCAGCTGTACAAATGTAAACAGTGACACAATATTCTTATGGCATAATAGAAATATGTAACAATGTTTATTTCTTCTTCGAATTAAGCGGAGCAAAGGTAGACCAGTTTTACATGATATAATGTTTCCATGCTGATGTAATATTATAAAAGGAAACGATTAAACGTAAAGACGTTTGATACATATATGTATGTATATGTATATGCGCGTGTGTTAATACGTGTTTTATGTACATACTACACATATTCGAATTCGTTCAATTAAAATGCTATTTCACTTATTTCCTCAGCCGGTGAGTATAATGCGAGGAAAGTTAGAGACAATGAGCGTGATTACATTGCGGTATCTGAATTCATCACATAGAAGGTCTTTCGTATCGTAGAAAATTGAGATTGCAGCATAGAATACTATGCATCGTATATCAATGTAGTCAAATCAATAAGTATTATTTATAATATCGCTTATCGAAACGGAATGTTGGCATTATGATTCGTGCCAATACTCTTTCGCAATATTCTTTGCTACATATTTGGTATACGTCAGAGTGAACAAGTAAATATACTATTCATCAATAGAGTTACGTCACTTTTATGTAACAAAATGACAAATTTTAAGAATACACGGTCTGTCCGAGATCCAATGAGACTGGTCTCAAAAAAAATACAAAGCGTTTATTATTTTGATTTTTTATTCTTGTTTACTCAAAATAGTCTCCTTCTGATTCTATACAGCGCTGGAAACGTTCAACGAATTTTTCGAAACATTTTTTATACTCATCGGCTAGAATGGCCTTTAGTATGGCGGTCGAAGTAAGTCTTTTGGATGACCGGGATGGTATCGAAACGATTTCCTTTCATCGCCAATTTCAGTTTGGGGAATAGCCAGAAGTCGCACGGAGCCAAATCAGGTGAATACGGTGGATGATCGATAACAATGATGCCTTTTTTTGGTCAAGAATTCACGTACGATGGTGCATTATCGTGCAACAAAAACTAACTGCCTGGCTCTCGATATTCCGGTCGATCTCGTCGAATTCTGGACCAAATATTATCTGGGAGTTCTACAACGATTGTGGTCCAGAATTCGACGAGTTCGACCGGAATATCGAGAGCCAGGCAGTTGGTTTTTGTTGCACGATAATGCACCATCGCACAAAGCCATCATGGTACGTGAATTCTTGACCAAAGAAGGCATCATTGTTATCGATCATCCACCGTATTCACCTGATTTGGCTCCGTGCGACTTCTGGCTATTCCCCAAACTGAAATTGGCGATGAAAGGAAATCGTTTCGATACCATCCCGGTCATCCAAAAGACTTCGACCGCCATACTAAAGGCCATTCCAGCCGATGAGTATAAAAAATGTTTCGAAAAATTCGTTGAACGTTTCCAGCGCTGTATGGACTCAGAAGGAGACTATTTTGAATAAACAAGAATAAAAAATCAAAATAATAAACGCTTTGTATTTTTTTTGAGACCAGTCTCATTGGATCTCGGACAGACCGTGTATGTAGATATTATTATTTGTGACTATTGTGGAGTATAAAATGCCAAAGATTTCATTTAAATGTATGTACAAATGTTTAGATATCTGTGTACGCAAAATCATTTAATGAAAATTATTATTGCTGAAATTCCAAAAAAGGAGAACTACTCGCATAGAATTATTCTAATTCTGTGTGATGAATTCCAATTATATTCAGAAATGGAAGAAGATATGGTTTAGAGAATAAGACTAACCCAAGCTAGCTTCTCGTGCGATATTATGTTCGGGATTGAAAGTAGATTTTAGATTCAGCCCTCGACAGATTTGAATGCAACTCGCAATTAGCATTATTTATTTTCTATTTTTTTATGCCTGTATATATACGCGTGATAAAAGTTCTTATATCGAGGTAATAACCTCCGGTAAAGATTGGAGCAGTTAATATGTGAACTTTCTCATAAACACATGAAAATTACGTACAGAGTTCATTCATACTTTTGTAGAAAAAATATTTAAATGAAAAATAAAAAAAATCAAAGAGATTAAAGCCTTCAGTAGATGCACAGACGTGAAGTCCAATTGCTCTTAATAAATTAATAGAAATGTACACAATAATGTAGTTTATATTAAGCTTCAGGAAGTCAAAATCCTAGATTATTGATCGATTTTCTTCTCTATCAGCTCTAGAGTAATTTCACCGCAATCAACAAAAACGATTAAATTAAAATATTAAATTTTCTTTAATTTCATATTTCTATAATTTCCAGGAAAAGCATTTCCATGCATTTACGGAAGGAATAATCAAAAGATGATTTTAGAGGACAACCGATCTTTTGTTAAATTATTCCATCGATTCACCACTCGTCATTTTGCGATAATAGCCGGTATGAGATATTTTACGGGCGATTAAGGGAGGTAAATATAGATTATAACTAATACAATCAAACGTAGATATCTACTATATGTTTATGATTACTGTTATAACGTGTTTGAGTAGGTGATAAACATTCAGACAATATTGATCGGCGGCAAACTAATTATTTGTCGCTCATTCGAAAGAAAGTCGTAAGACGTTATACACTTATTGATATAATACCTGAAATATGTACAAACATTATTTTAATAGCTCGGTATCTATCTATGTCATCTCGTATCAAAAATGTTTTGCTTTTTTACGGGAAAACTGAAAACCTATAAATATGTAGCATTATTTTCGGAAATCAAACGAGGTAATCATAACATCCTTTGACTTGTACCGGTAGGCTTTTAAACCTTGTATTTATTAAAATTTCCGCAATCCGTCGATGTACACACGTACGATGATATTCGCTATTAACACACTAACGGCTTTTTGATTTATGATATACTTTGGTAGTTTGCGTATACAAAACGCAGTTTATCGTTCCTATAGTAACTTTCACAGAGACTTTCGCAAACGGACACTATTTCTTTATTGACTTCTCGATGGAATATCAGGGCTCCAACCCAAACGTAGATCATTACCCTGGACAAAAACGCAGGAATAAAATGTGTGTCTAGGAGGAAAAGCATTAGATTGTTTTGTTCATTGAAATCAACAGTTCACGGGTGAGCCGAACCAGAAGTTAGTACACGATGTGGGAAACGGAGTCCAAATACGACGACGGACATGCACGGTACAGTACTCGGTGCTTCGATGAACATCTAGCGTTTTGCGGCCTCTACATAGTAGAGTATTATGTAGGCATCGCTGGAAATTGTACACCTTAAGTCGAGTAGAAATATTTGCATTAGAGCGCGCGTATGTATGTATACAAGTCTTGTCTTTTTGTACCAATGTGTTAGTTCTCGCACGTGTTATTTTACACACTGCACGTCCCGTACCACAAAACAGTTCGCACTTTCGTCGAATATTCCCCTCCCGTCCTGATCTTCTATCCCACTCCACGCGTTTAGCGTCGCCGCCCACGATAAGCAGAACGTGTCAAATTAATCGGTCTCGATTGTTATAATTAATATTTAGCTAAGTCGTCCTCTCTCTCTTTTTCTCTCGTTATTTTCCTTCCTGTAAAATTCCGGACCGCGTTCCAGAAGCTGTAGGCGGTCCGCACCTCGTCGTATTATAATTTATTAGGATTGTTTATCCAGCACTGTCCCAGCACTGTTCGCACTACGTGAAATATACTCTCGAAGAACAGTTCGTGTATAACACATGCTTTACTCGATTAGTTATCTCGCCAATTTCGTTTCGTTTCTTTACCACGGCACCTAAAACGTGATTTTTTAACGTCCTCTAGCGCAGATCAGAAGAATGCTTCCGTACCCCGGCTCTCCATTGACTTGTCTAATTATGATAGTGATTCAGTGACGCTGCAATAGCGCGTGCCTGGATCAGTTTTTGATCGAATTCTCTTTTTCTTGATGATTGTTGGCTTTCGGCTCGGGCGGCCGAAATGCGGTAGCGAATGGAAACCGCGCGTGGCATTTCGTCATGTAATCGGCTATCGTGTCGTCACAGTGTCCGAAGTCGCCGTTGCGCAATGCATCGAGCACCTTCGTGCAGTTCTGCAACGTCACGCCTTAGAGTTCCTCGATGTTCATCACGAGGGACAACGCCTTCGTCTGCGCGGACGGATCCAGAACGTACAGCATCGTCGACTTGCGCCTTGCAGCAGATGCGGCAGCGAATTCCTGTTCTTCTTCAAGTACTCGGCGTTCAGTTGGGCCGCCTTCGTACTGGAGAAGATTCCGGCGGTCTGACGCTTCACCACCTCGCCTACCGCTCCTTCCAGCGGCGATTTACTGGTGTGCAACAGAAAACGCACCAAACACGTATGTAGGTCTGGATTATTCACGTCCAACCTATGAGCGCGTTTTATGGAGCGTAGCATGAGAAGAGTGCGACCTGTAACCCAGCCAGAACGCTGATGTCGATTCGACATCTAATCGACGTCGAAGAAGTCTAGAGTACGTCTAATCTAAATGAATGTCTAGAAATATGGCAATTTAGACGTCTCTTGCTCTGAGTATTTTAGCAATCTATTTGTGATATATAAACCATCGGAAGAGAGTTTTTCATAAAATTTCGAGATTTTACTTTGTGGACTGCTTGCTTCGGCCTAGACGTCTATTCGATGTTTAGTCGACGTCTAATGTGTGCCTTTTGATTCGATCTATGTGCGTCAAAATAAGCGTATGTTTTGTACTTTGTCTACATTTGCTAAAAGTGAGATAAATATTTAGAAAGCAAGGTAAAAAATATTGTGGACTGCTTGCTTCGGCCTAGACGTCTATTCGATGTTTAGTCGACGTCTAATGTGTGCCTTTTGATTCGATCTATATGTGCGTCAAAATAAGCGTATGTTTTGTACTTTGTCTACATTTGCTAAAAGTGAGATAAATATTTAGAAAACAAGGTAAAAAATATTGTGGACTGCTTGCTTCGGCCTAGACGTCTATTCGATGTTTAGTCGACGTCTAATGTGTGCCTTTTAAAAAACGTTATCTATACACATCTGAAACTGAATTTAATACGATTTCAAATATAAGATCCAACTATGAATGTCGGAGCCGGGCTTAAAGCCTTGTGTCCACGATTCAAGAACTTCGTCGAAGATCTGGGACAAAGATGCAATTGGTTAATTTTTTTTCTGTCCCAGATCTTAGACCAAGTTCTAATTAGATCGTGGACACAAGGCTTTATTATAGGCACTTAAAACTAACATCGATAACATCCCTTATAGAAAAGTATTACTAAAGTACTCAGTAATAAATTACTGAGTCTAGTAATTTTTTACTGGCGATTAGTATTTTATTCTTGTATTTCAGTAGTTGAACTACTGGCAAATGAGTAATGTGTAGTAGTATTAGTAGTTCTTCCGGGATCCGAAGTACTGATACAAGTACTTCAGTATTTGCTTATATAGTAAAAAAGTACTGAAGTATTAGAGATTCTAGTAGTTGAGCTTAGACGTGAAGTACTGATAGAATGAATAAGTAGTTTTCCTATAGTAATTCATTACTTGGTCTAGTACTTAAGTACTGGTATAGATGAGATTCAACACTGGGGCGGCAAACGCCTGAAGTACTGAATTCATATAATTCATTGTCCTTAAGGATCGACAGGAGTCATTTATTACTAGAATCGTAAAATCCGTATTATGGCATAAATTATTCACTTACAATAATGATTTAAAAAAACATTTATTTAAAATTTATTCAACATTAATTTAATATTTGTGTTATATTGATTAATTATATTTTTAATAATGATTTTAAAAAACATTTATTTAACATTTATTTAACATTTATTTAACATTAATTTAATATTTATTTTATATTAATTATTCATTTGCAATAATAATTTTAAAAAACATGTACTTAACATTTATTTAACATTTATTTGGCAATAATATAATATTTACAAGCTCGACCTCCATATTTGTTTGCAGAGTGTGAGCATCATTCTGGTTCCTGTTTCGCCGAGGGATGTAATCATTTCGATCACGACGCTGTCCTCTCCAGCCGCCTTGTTTGGTTTTATTTTTCCTAGGGCGGCTTGCACCTCTTGTATGGTGATATCAGGTTCTGGATCAAAGACTGGAGCTTCCACCTTGCTAGTGTTTTTCAGCGTTTCGTCCTTGAACAATTTTTCGCAGTAGGATTTCCAACGTTCTTTTATGTTGTCCTGGTCTGTTAGAAGCCTTCCATCGTCGTCCCTGACTGTTGTGTGATGAGGTGTGAACTTCCTTGTTATTTGCTTTAGCTTTAGGAACATATCTTTGGTTTCGTTTCTGTCGCTATGCATTTCCAATTCCGCACAGATGTTGTTTAGATATTGGTTCTTGTCATTCCGGCATTTCCGTCTTATTTCCCTGCTGACCTCGCCATACATCTGCCTTGTTTCTGGCTGCTGCAGCCCCGTCTTTTTTATGCTTTTCCGTAGCTGTATCGTATTCCACGTGTCATCGCTTATCCACGGTTTTCTTCCATTGTTGACGTTGGGTGCTGCGTTAGCTCTAGTAGCTGCCCTCTCCATTGCGTTCTTCGACCTGAGCCAAACAGCTTCTGCATCTTCAGTGGGCTTGATGCTGTTTAGGACCTTTTCCACTTCTCTTTCCGCCTCACTCTTGTACGACGTGTCTGCCTTCAGACTCCATCTGTTCCGGGCGCTTTTCTTTGGTGCGAGCTTCTTCAACTTGAGTTTCAGTTCGGCTGCGAGGGACTGATGATCGCTACCACAATCTTTCCCCGGATAGGTCTTAGAGTCCTTGATCGATGTTCTCCATCTTGAGCTGATCATGATGTAGTCTATTTGGTTCCGATAGACACCTCCAGGAGAGCGCCATGTATATCGTCTTCTAGGGTGATGCTGAAATCCCGAGTCCTGCAAATGGCCATCAGATTGAACAAGCTCGATTTATGTACCTCTCCATAAAAAGGGGGCTAAGGATCGCTGCGAAAATTATAGAACCATTTCACTTATTTCACACGCTAGCAAAGTAATGTTACAAATAATTCTGGAACGATTAAAGCCGTATTTACTACCACAAATACCAGAAGAACAAGCAGGCTTTATGCCACAGAGAGGCACAAGAGAGCATATACTAAATATGCGCCAGATTATAGAAAAGTGCAGGGAATACAACGTTAAGGTCTATATCTGCTTCCTCGACTACTGCAAAGCGTTTGACTGTGTGCAATGGCAAAGAATGTGGACAATACTGGCGGAAATGGGAACACCGCAGCACCTGATCACCTTAATAAAAAATCTGTACAAGAGCAGCAGAGCCAAAGTCAGGGTTAATGCTGACATGTCAGAGCCCTTCGTCCTGGAGAAGGGGGTGCGGCAAGGATGTATCCTAAGTCCCGTTTTATTTAACATCTATGGGGAGTGGATAATCAGGAGAGCAACAGATGGGTGGAAAGGTGGCATCGCGGTGGGTGGCAGGAAACTTTGCAACTTGCGATACGCCGATGACACCACACTTCTTGCTACGACTAAGGAAGAGCTGATCGAGCTTGTCAGCAGAGTAGAGGTAGCCAGCAACGAGGTTGGGTTACAAATTAATAGGGAAAAAACTAAAATAATGATTGTAGACAGACCAAATGACAATCAGAGAGAGGTAACCCAAATCAGTAACATACAGGTGGTGGATGGGTTCGTTTATCTGGGGACACTACTGATGAACACAGGCGGAAACACTGAGGAGATCAAAAGGAGAGCAGGAATCTCAAAAACGGCAGTTGCGCAACTAACGAAAATATGGCAAAGCCATGACATACATGTCGAAACAAAAAAGCGCCTAATGAAGAGCCTTGTGTTCTCTGTGTTTATGTACGCTTCAGAATGCTGGACCATAAAGAAAGCCGACCTTCGCAGGATAGACAGTTTCGAGATGACATGTTGGAGGAGAATGCTCAGAATACCGTGGACTGCCAGGAGGACCAACCAATCCATTTTAAAAGAACTAAAAATTAAGAACCGGCTGAGTACGATAATAAGACGCCGGATATTAAAATACTTTGGCCACACCATAAGGAAAGATGGGCTGGAGAAACTGATGCTACAAGGCAGGGTCGAGGGATCCAGGAGTAGAGGGAGATCGCCTACACGGTACACCGACGTTGTCATAAAGGCGACAAACACGTCTTTAATGCAATGCATGAGGATGGCTGAGGATAGGAACACATGGGGAGCTGTGTCACAGTCGGCTTTTTCTGAAACGGATTCATGAGGTCACGATGCTCGTTGCGGGCGATCGACGAGGAAGAAGAATATAATATTTATGTAATATTGATTATTTATTTGTAATAATAATTTGAAAAAACATTTATTTAACATTTATTTGACATTAATTTAATATTTATTTTATATTAATTATTCATTTGCAATAATAATTTTAAAAAACATGTATTTAACATTTATTACACATTATTTGATATTTATTTTACATAAATTATTTATTTACAATATCTAATAATTTAAAAAAAAATTATTTAACATTTATTTGGCAATAATATAATATTTATGTAATATTGATTATTTATTTGTAATAATAATTTGAAAAAACATTTATTTAACATTTATTTGACATTAATTTAATATTTATTTTATATTAATTATTTATTTGCAATAATGATTTAAAGAAAACGTATATTTAACATTTATTTGACATAAATTTAATATTTATTTTACAATAATTATTTATTTACTATAATAATTTTAAAAAACATTTATTTAATATTAATATTTACTTAAAATATTATTTAACAATAACTATTTAATTATAAGAAATCATCATTTTTCTGTTATTGTTTTGCTCTATAAATTATGTGGCGGTATAGGGGCCTACGGTTATGACATGTAGACAATATATAACACTTACATTAAATTAAGAAGTAGTGTACCACGTAAGGCAGTTGGCTCACGATCCAGAGGTCCCGAGTTCGAATCCCACTAAGGTAAGTGTGTTTTTTAAGATATTTAATCAGTTACAAATACTTATTTTCAGATGGAATCATCATAGGCTGCATCTTAAGAAACAAATTTAGTTAAAAAATAGTAATAAAATTTCGAAATAAATATAATTTTTTTTTATTTTGGGTGAATGTCGGAAATAGGTATGTGTCTGCCGTAGCTAAATAAGTGTCTGCCGTAGCTAAATTTTTGTGACCCTTACCTAACTTACGACTAAAATTTACCAGTATTTGCCAGTATTTACAGTAATTTGTTACTGAGTACTTCAGTAATACTTTTCTATGAGGGATGTCAATAAGACGTCGGAAAGACGTCGAAATCTTAGATCGATTAGACATCTAAATATGGACCGTTTTTAGGTCTATATAGATCTTAATTTAGATTAGACGTAGATGGTAGATAGATGTTAGCTCTAGACGTCTATTTGACGTCGGATCGACGTGACTATTCTGGCTGGGAAGAGAAACAGACATTTATTGCTGCGCGCCAATTAATTAGTTAAGTATCGCAAAATGATTTCCATCAATTGCAACTTGACTTATATGCGCTATTAAATATACTTCTAAAGTACCTTTTCGAGTATATATCTCGAAAGTCATGAGATGCGTCTCTATCCGATTCAACGCCAGTTCCTGTAAGGGCTGTAAAAACTTTATCGCCTGTTCCAGTGGATCTTCCATCTGGAAAAATATTAATTTAATTACTGTTAAAGAATTTATATTTTGCGGCTCGCGCTCATCTTCTTTATATCTTTTATATAAAAGACATCTCAGTGTTAAAACGGTTAAATGATAAGGCCAACCAATCGAAGATAACACTCTTCCATCATCTCACATATTTATACTAACCCTTTCCAGCTTTTCCGGAATTAATTCGTCTAGCGTAGGCTGCTCGAGATCAGGGTCGTTCTGCTGCCGAGATTTATTATGCTGCTCTCTTTTCTCTTGAGCCTGAGCGGCCTGCTGCCGTTCGAGCTCGGCCTTTCTGCGCTGTTTCCTCTGTTTGTTTCTCAGTTTTTTCAATTCGGATGGCGCCAAGTTTTCTGTAACACAGAAAAAAGAAGAACGTCATCTTTAAGGCATGTAAAAATAACCGATATGTAAATACACGTGTATAGCAATCTTGCGATCGAAGAAAGCAGGCAAAAGAAATTATTTAGGGCCAGCTTTTCAATAGTCGCTTAACTTTAATCTTAGCTTAACTCACTCTTCGTCTTTTTCTAACTATATCCTCTCCTTATGTCTATTTCTACCAATGGGGATAAACTTTAATCTCGGTTTAACTTACTTCTTGTTGTTTTCTACTTCTAAAAATTAGAAAAAGATACTTAGTAAGTTAAACCGAGATTAAAGTTAATCTACATTGGTAGAAATGGACATTAGAAAAAGACGAAGAATGAGTTTAGCTAAACTTCAGTTTAAACAACTATTAAAAAACCGGCCCTTACTCGTTCAACAAATAAAATCAATCTTGTTTATAGTCACGTTTGTTGCTGTTTCAATTTGCGACTTAAGCAAAAATGGTTTACGGATGTAACCGCGTGACTTCCCCTCTATGATTCAACAAGCGGTTACTCAATATTTGCGGTTACCGTACATAAATGAGGGGAGCTGTAGCCTTTTGAATTTTTTTCATTGTTACGCAAGTTTTCTCTCCCCCCCCCCCCCCCTGTCTTCTTAAAGCAAATGAGACCAGTTTCGAAATAATTTCCGCCGCGGCTTCTACAAATATCACGGTAATCTCTTCGCGGCGGGGCTCTTGCTGACGTACTTGCCAAGGTTGCACGGTACTTCGCGACACGGTGGATAAAACACACGGTCCCGGCCGGTTTCGCAGTATTTTTCCCACTTTTCCTCGCCTTCGTTCGTGGCCAGACCTACTGACAGTTGTTTAGTAGGTCTGGCATGCGTGCACGTGCCTCGCGTGCTCGTTAGTCACGTGCACGCCCGGTGGGTAACCGTGGGACGGTCGCGGTGGCAGAAGTAGAAAGGAGCCCTGCACTGCGATCCGCGTGATTGCTCGCCGAAAACCGTAAATATCTAGAGCATACCGCGAAAAACCGCTGATTAACCGTGGAAATAATCACGAGGGATTATACACGCGTCTTACTGTGTTTCGTCAATAATCACGTAAGATAGCGGTAACGTAATGAAAGAATACACTGAGGAAATACGTTGCCGGGGAAAGTCCGGGATATGATCCACACCCTGATTTTTTATTAATACAATAAATCTCTGAAAGACGATTCTACATTTCTCAAAGAGTTATCTTTATTAAATCCTTCCTCGTTAAGTATATTTAAATAGATCTCTGAAAATTATCGATCTTACATTTCTCAGAGAGCTATCTTGACTCTTAAATGCGCAATTTTTCGTAGCATTCTGAGTATTTTTTAAATAAAAAAATAACTGCTTAAGGAATCCTAAAGAATATTTAAAAAATTCTTTTTTACTAATTTGAACCCCCCTAAGAGTGCTCCATCAGAGAGGTTCCTATCCAGAAGGGAAAGAAGGGCCAGAAGGGCTAAAGGAGATCCTTTACGGATGTGCAAAGCCGCGCGTTTTTATAACTTTATAAAGAAGAATAGGTACATACACGGAGCATCGAAAAGTCGCTTTACATAAGTATACACATATGTCGCAGCCCTATTGCAAAATCAGCTTTTTCGCAAAAAGCCTAGCCTTTTTGCAAAAGCCCGCCCTTTTGTAAAGCACTGATCGTTTCCCAATAAGACTAAACGCACTTTAGGCTTTTTAGCACACATGGGTTGGTGCTAGGCTAGGCACTTTGAAAAAAGTCTAAAATACGTCAGTCTTATTAAAGAAACGATCAATTGCTTTCGCAAAAGGGCGGCCTTTCGCAAAAATGCTGATTTTGCAATAAGGCTGCGACATATTGTATACAGGGTGAGTCATTTTTACCACCCCCAAAAACTTTATTTCTTATTGTAGAAGAAAATGCTTCAGACAAAAGTTGTTTGGCTTGAAGGGGGACACATGATTCCGATGTGAGTCATGTGGTAGATGTCGTTTTCAAGAAATTTTAAAAACGACTAATTTCTTAAATAAAACTTGATTTTTTCCTTGAGAGAAAAGTTGTAGATCTCGTCGAGACGTTTTCAAAACACTATGATAAATCTCTCTTTCGTTAAGAATTTCCTGAGATATTTTTTTTGTCATGATATTTTTAATCTAAAATATGAAATATCTCGTAAAGTATTCACTTTTCGATGATTTTACTTTCATACTTTTATATACGTAGAATAATGAAAGAAATCAATTGTAAAAAAAAACAGAAAAAATTATTTTAAAAAATTTTACTGCACTTTGTAGACGCATTAAATTTTGTAAAATTGTAAATGTAAAAATTAATATTATTATTTGAATCCTTTTATTATTCTACGTATAAAAGTATGAAGGTAAAGTCATCGAAAAGTGAATACTTTACGAGATATTTTCTATTTTAAATTAAAAATAAGGTAACAACGAATCGACCTCGGTGAAACGAATACTCCCTCGTCTTTCGCCAACCTTCGGTTGGCAGCAGTCGGGAGAAAAATATCACGACAAAATTTAAAATATCTCAGGAAATTCTTAACAAAAGAGAGCTTTATCATAGTGTTTTAAAAACGTCTCGTCGAGATCTACAACTTTTCTCTCAAGGAAAAAATCAAGTTCCATTTAAGAAATTAGTCGTTTTTAAAATTTCTTGAAAATAACGACATCTACCACATGACTCACATCGGAATCATATGTTCCCCTTCAAGCCAAACAACTTTTGTCTGAAGCATTTTCTTCTACAATAAAAAATAAAAAAGTTTTTGGGGTGGTAAATTAAAATAACTCACCCTGTATATGCAAAGCTGCGCACTTAATAATGAAATCGTTTCGTAATAAATACAATAAGAATAAATATACACAAATTCCATTATTCAATCGTCATTAAAAAATATTTACGAATATTTGCATATTTTTTTCACATCATAGAATGACCGCTCTCTATAATTTTTAGAATTTTTCAATAAGTTAACATTGGATGAGTTAGTAGTCTGTAAAATAGAAGAATTACAGGTACATAAAAAAAAAGAATATTTTTGATTTGAAAATGTCTTTAGTTTCAAGTGAAAATCTTTAAATGAGATTATATTGCGTCAAACAAAGAAAACTTGCTTGAATGAAATCATTTATATAGTTCAACCAAGAAAAAAAAAGTTGAAATAAAAAATTGAAATTCCTAATAAGAAGATTATAGATTGTTGCATATATGTATACGAGTATATAAGTCTTAATTTGACACTTTTTTCTGTGTAGGTGATGCATTTTTCATATATACCCCAATATTTTTATCGATCAACTGCCTCGAGAGATCAGTTGATTGATGATCGCTACGCGAAAAAGTGGGGCATGAAGTTTCGATTGTTGCGCTAATCCCTAGGCGTTTAGCTTGCTCAGCGGACATCAACGCTTTAATTACCGCCGTATTAATTTGGCATTATAGTGCGAAAATCACGAGCGTTTTCCAATTATGTAAGGGCCAGTCAATGCGTTATTAGAACGCGGCAGAGAGACCCGCTGCTATGCTTCGTAAATTCGCGAGTGGTGTAGGCGTTACCTCAGAGAGGATTCACTCGATTCCTTGAAAGGCGATTTTATCTTATTCCTTACATAAGAATTATTCTACGTGTTATTTCGGTGTCGAATGCACACGTTGCAATTTATAAGATTCATACGATTTCCAATTGTCGATATATCGTCCGCGATATATCATCCATGTAAATTAATGCCGTAAGAAAATAGACCAATCACTGTCGATTATTCTTCTCGCGCTTGAAGAATAATCGAGTGTGATTGGTCTATTTTCTTACGGCCTTACGATTACAACTAAAACATTGTTACGTGCAATGGCCTTTAAGGACGTAAAGCATACGCTTAAGATAATTGATCAATCTCAATCGAGTTTGTAATCTACGGATGATGGAGCAATTAAGAAGCGATCGTTTTATGTTAGATATACTTGCAGAGAACTATAGGAAATACGTTATTTCAAAAAAATAAGTGGTTTTTTGCTAAGATGTCATTAAAAATTAATTATACGAATGGAGCAATTGAATATCTCAATAGAGCAAGCGAGAAACAGTTGTTCTAGCAAAAATCAATAGGAAATGTTGACTAAACTCTTTGAGATATAGTTATAAACGATAGAGCTCTTATATTACGTTTGAATATTCCGCCATTGGCTGCCGAACCATGTAGTTGCAATAGGCGGCCGATAGGCGGCGGCGGCGTCACTTGTAAAATGATCAATTTGTTAATTTTTTAATAAAAATGCAGTAAATCATTAAATTAATGATGGAGCAATTAAGGAGCGATCGTTTTATGTTAGATATACTTGCAGAGAACTATAGGAAATACGTTATTCCAAAAAAATAAGTGGTTTTTTGCTAATATGTCATTAAAAATTAATTATACGAATGGAGCAATTGAATATCTCAATAGAGCAAGCGAGAAACAGTTGTTCTAGCAAAAATCAATAGGAAATGTTGACTAAACTCTTTGAGATATAGTTATAAACGATAGAGCTCTTATATTACGTTTGAATATTCCGCCTTTGGCTGCCAAACCATGTAGTTACAATAGGCGGATAGGTGGCGGCGGCGTCACTTGTGAAATAGAGACCCTCTAATAAGAGTCTGGCCACAACTGTTGGATGGTCGCCATTTATGAGCGAAATCACACGAGAGAGAGCTCGCTGTCTCACTCGGTTGCAAAGCACTGTCTCACTCGCACACATACCGAAGCGTTCATAAATGGCGGACCAATCAAAAAGCGGGACCAGGTGGCCAGACTCTTATTAGAGGGTCTCTATTGTGAAATGATTAATTTATTAATTTTTCAATAAAATATGCAATAAATCATTAAAATAATGATGGAGCAATAAGAAGCAATTAAGGAGCAATCGTTCTACACCGGTTTTAATTGCATAGAGTTATTATAAATATGTTTTTGAGTGAAAATTAGAAAATTTTAGTTTTTTGTAAATATCTTAAAAAATAATCATTTTAAAAGGGGAGCAATTGTTGATTCTGAGGGAGCAATCAGGGAGCAATCGTTTGAACTATAGTTCATTAAAAAATATGAACTTCCAGCGCCAACTTATTTCCGGTTATATTATCGACATTTTTAGTTCGCGCTTTCCATATTATTGATTTATGTCATAGTCACAAACACAACGGATAGCTCCCGTGCATACAAGCGTGTACGCGTGTGCTGAGAGCACCACATACTACCGAGGCTCGTTTGTATTATTCCGTTACATTGCATTGGTAATTCTTCTAGTATATGTATATGTATATATCATATACTGGAATTATATATGCAATGTCGGAAGTGTAAGGCATATATATCATGTGTATTATAATATACATATACACATATGTGCGTACACGCAAAATTACAGCGCCTATGATAACTATATGTGTGAGAGTATACACATTATGTGTATGAACATACGCATATGTAAATGCGCATTATGTCTATGTACATATGCTCTCGGTGTTATTGTTCAACTTTTATTTGACCGAAAATAAGTTATAAGAAATACACTAACTTTTATTTATATATATATACTGTTTATATATATTTATAACATAAAATGACAAATATATTTACAGTAGGGGAGACCGGGGCAAATCGGTCAACGGGGTAAAAGTGTCAAATCAAATATCTCGGAACCTGTATATTGTGCGAACTCGCTATTAACATTGTAAACGCGTGTTATGGTACCCATGTGACCAACGGAGTTTCGGCAGATTACCTGCGTGTTATGATTTTTACGAGGGCAAACGGTTTTCGGAAGGTGAAAGTAAAATTTTCTGCGCGTGGAAATTGTGTAATATCTACAATAATATTTGCTCTCTAAATTTCCAGGTACGTGATTATAAAGAGTAATGCATGCTGAACACGAATCCAGTGTAGTTTTTTCATTATCGTTCATGTCTAATATTTCGTGGGCGATGAAACCTGAAACTTGTGTTTGGGGCAAATCGGTCAGTAAGCACCCGGGGAAAATGCGGCAGTCTCGTCACTGTGGCGCGCCGGGCGCACGACTTCAGCTCACGGCAATTTCAGGTTAGGTTTCCCTCGAGCGTGATTCTGTCTTCCCTTGCACGTGCGTCAGTTTGTATACATAGGGAAATGGTACGCACGTATCGTCGCAAAACGACTCCCGTCGACAAGGAGAAACTTAAGAAGGCAGTTCTTGCGGTGAAAAAAGATAAAATGAGCGACGCAGCCGCAAAACAATTCGATGTCCGGAGAACCACGTTGATCAACTGGTTGAAGAAGAACAACGATTAAAAATTATTAACACTTATTAACAATTATTAATTATTAACAGTTATTAATTATAAACAATTATTAACAATTATTATTATTATTTATTATTAACAATTATTAACAATTATTATTATTATTTATTATTAACAATTATTATTATTATTATTATTATTATTTATTATTAACAATTATTAAAATGTATCCTATCATTTTTCAGGATTAGATGGACGTATATGTATTGAAAATGCAGTGTGACTGATTTGCCCCGGGGGGGGGGGGACAGTTTTACCCCGGCATTTTTGAGATTTCAATTTTTCCACCGTTGTCGTTTTTGCTCTATTTTGCTCTTACCGGTTAAACAAAGCGACGTAGACAAAAATTTCCTACATAAATTTTGTAGCTAAAGGTTCACTCTTAAAAATGGTATACCACATTTAACTAAAATTATTTATTTTGTTGTTAAAAATCGGCACCGAAAAAAACCTGACCGATTTGCCCCGGTCTCCCCTACATTTTTTTCTCAAGTATACAAAAAAAATATTAAAAAATCCAAATTATGTCATTTTCAATATTGAGAACATAGAATGAACCCAACGCCCATTTACGTAAGAACGCAAATATATTTCTTCCGTTTCTTTGATTTTGACAAAAAATAGATTTCGTAATAATTAGTACAGTCGGAATAGACGCTTCTGATCTTTATTACAATTAGTAAACAGATGCTTTTAAATTTTAATGAGACGTGCTTTATATAGACATTTTACAGTATTTTACCCGTATTTTAGTACATTGTGTGTTTTTATCACATTGCAAAAAGTAGAAATTTACTACTACTGTGCAATTTTCATAAAATATTGTATCATGCACTTTATGTCCTTGGAATATTTTTCATTACAAGGATTGTGCCTTCCTAAGATTACAATTGTAAGGGTGGCATTTAATTAAAATGTGCCAGCCCACAATGAATGCCTGTGGTATTTCATAAGTAGCCAGCACACGATTAACGCCTCTGGTACTAATTAATGCAGCCAACCCACGGCGCCTGTGGCATATTGTAAAATGTACCCAGCCCATGATAACGCCTCTGGTAGTAATTAATCTAGCCAGCCCACGATTAACGCCTCTGACATATTATTATATAGCCAGCACACGATGAACGCCTCTGGTACTAATTAATGTATATAGCCAGCTCACGATTAACGCCTCTGGCAGTAGTCAGCTCACGATGAACGCCTCTGACACAAATAAGCAGCTCACGATTAACGCCTCTGGTATTTTATGAAATATACTCACACACACCACACGTTTTCAACATTAGTGGCAGTGATGTGCGAGGTGATGTGCAATGAGGCACAAAAACCATTGAGCAACTTCTCCACAATCCACCGTCCAACATAACCCCAATATGTCAGGTTGACGGCATGAGAGAACTCCACCTCCTCCAAAAAAGACATGCTACCTGATGCTACCGCATGCTACTAATGACTGACGTGACAATGACCTAGTTTACACCCAGCCGTCCGATCCCGATTCACTCCGAAGTGAACTGACGTTTACACTGGAGTTTGTGCTACTCCGCTGAAGAAAGACGATTGAAGTAGATCGAAATTAACCCGTTTGTACCTAAGAAATTTCACTTCTCTACGGAGTGAATCGAAATTTGACGGCTGGGTGTAAACAAGGTCTATGCCAATGGTGCTGTTTTGCCCGCTGCCTGCGCGCATGGTGGGGACACGCACACAGCTGACGGTGCCGTGTACGTGTGCGCTGGTCGCTCGGCGGCGCGGCGGCTCGGCGCGGCTCGGTCAGCTTCGGGCGGGTAGAAGAGCGCAGATATACACTCGGACGTCTCGTTCTTCCCCGAAAGCCGATTTGTATACGAGCTGCCGAAATTTTCTCTTATCCGTCTCGCTTCTCTTACGCGCTGCGTTCCGTTCAACCAAGGTCGGTAAATGACGCGTCGGTAGCGACGCTACATAAGGTCTTCTCACGCACTTCGAGCTGTTTGGACCCAAAATGGCGACAACAACGCTCAGCTGATCCAAGGTCCGTAGATAGACGCGACGACAGCGCGACGACAGGTACGTCGCGTCTATCTACGGACCTTGAGCTGATCAGCAAAAAAATATGTTTAATTTTTAGACAAATGTTAATGTTTACGTTGTTTAAAAGTTAGGTTAAGTTAAAAAACGTAAAAATAAGTAATACTTGGTAGAAATTAAAAAAATAAACAGCATGCATTCTCAAATATATTAACTAATTTTATTACTAACTCTTAATTATAAACATTGAGTTTTAAAATAATTAGACTAGAAATTAAATGTTCCAATAATCTTATATTTTTATTAATAAACATGTAATTATAATAAAATAATAACGCAAATAATACATTTTTTTCCGCCAGTAATAATTAACAGAAATATCATTTAAATGGACAACTGGCGATTAAAATATTGCAAAAAAAATATTTATTTAAATAATATTGTTATTAAAATAAATATTTGAAAACAATAACAGCATTGTTTTGCAAATAATTTGGATTTTTAGAAAATAGATTGCCTATAAGCACTTTTTGAAGCAAAGGATTTATTTTTCGATAAACGTATTTTCTTTTTTTGCTCGTTAACAAAAATAATTTGTCGAATATGAATATATCGACGTAAAATATTGTAGAAGAAATTACAAGGTTTAGTACGTTCCGCACAAATGTTTGAGATAGTTAATTCTTTATAAGGTGCCCATTTTTCGATCATTTGAAATAAATGCTCAAATAATCGAGGGTGCAGAGCACATCTATCAAAATGCGCTTGCAAATGACTTTCAACTAAAGAAATATAGTTAAATATACCATTTGAAGAATTTTCTAAGAATCCAAAAGAAAGAGCTTTGGTATAAAACGAATACTGACCATTATCATCAGTAAAAGCTTGTAAACATATTGAACTTTGGCTACGTAGTTCCCACTCACGGGCGTAAACTAGTAGAGGCGCTGAAAACACTAGTGGCGAATGGCGAACTACGCACACATTAACAACTGTTGTACAACGTGCACTAATACACAGTCACCGGACCCAAAATGGCGGCCGTGAGAAGACCTTATGTAGCGTCGCTACCGACGCGTCATTTACCGACCTTGCGTTCAACTTCAAAAATTAGCAATAAGCAAATTTAAAGTACGACCGTATATAAGATAATAATCAATAATTAAAGGAAACGCCAAATTCGGTCGGGACTGGATATTGGTTGTCCAATAAATTCGTGAATTTTTCTAAGTACAAATCATCACTCTAGTAAACCACGCGCCGTTACTTACGGACTTAAACGTAGCCACAACTAAAGTTGGTATCACCACATGCCTCAGTGGTCGAATAGGTGAGACGCCCGCCCGGAAAGCAGGGAGGTCCAGGTTCGAATCCTGGCTGGGGTGATATTTTTTCGCAACATTTTCTTTATTACCCTATATCCTTCTATACATATCCCGTCCTTTTTCGAATATACTAACGAGTGTTAGTGGACAATTAAATTAATTTTCAATTTAATTATGTGAGAATAGGTACTCTTTCCAACTTTAGTTGTGGCTACGTTTAAGTCCGTAAGTAACGGCGCGTGGTTTACTAGAGTGATGATTTGTACTTAGAAAAATTCACGAATTTATTGGACAACCAATATCCAGTCCCGACCGAATTTGGCGTTTCCTTTAATTATTCAAAAATTAGTATCTCTGGTTATATTTGTCGTAGAGAAAGCTTTAAAAAAGCATTTTAAAGCTAAGGAGACAATCTTTTTGAAAAAAATAGTTTATGTTACAAGAAATTGCAAATTTTAATTGTTATAAGCAATTAAAATGTTTAATTAATTTTTTCACTAAAAAGTACATTTTTCTAAATTTTTTAAATAATGCTATCTTATTCCCTACTTTATTCGGAAAGTACACGTATTTTTTATTATATGAAGAAACGATAGATTCTATTTTTTATACAACTTTAATGACTGAGATGCCGTGCCGTGCTCGCGTTAATTGCTTATAACAATTGGAATGTGGAATTTCTTGTAACTTAAATTATTTTTTTCAAAAAGATTGTTTCCTTAGCTTGAAATTGCTTTTATAAGAATCTCTCTATGAAAAATATAACCAGAGATATTAATTTGTGAAGTTGACGACTTCTTCATTTTTTCGAAAATTGTATTGCTTCAATTGCTTACAACTTTTGCAAAAATATATATATATTTTGGACAAATAAAAAATACGTATCTGCTTTTTAATGTATTATATATTTCATGTAAATAAAGTTTCCCAGATAGCACAGCTGATCTTTATGAATTCAAAAAGATCTGAATCTGATTTTTATAAATTCATAAAGATCAGCTGTGCTATCTGGGTTCACAATCGATTTAAAAAAATACGAGGTCGTTAATTTATTATTGTGTAAATGAAGTATTTTATATGACACTATTCATTTTTGCGTATTTCCTTTATTTTATTAAAGTTTGTATTAGACTCTGCGTATCTTAAAGCTATTTAATTCTTTTATTTGTATTATCAAAATAATCTGAATAATTCTAAGAAATAAAATTAATATTATTAGTAACATAAGTAAAATAAATAAAGTAAATATAGTAAAAAATTCATTGTTACTCATGTATCTTTCATTTACGTGCGTGTATCTTACTCATTTACTTCTAATCTTTAACAATTGTTATTTATAACCTTATCTCTTAACTAATTTTGCCCAGTTGCTATGCAGTATTTTTGTATATTAAGAGAAATCAGTAATACTAGATAGTAACTCTGCTCGGGTATTTAGTTAAACTGTATAAATTTCTACCAAGGTAAGGACGTATTTTTTAAAAGGGTATAGCAAGATAAGGGGGGAATTAAGCGGCCCTCAAACAAAATTATTTTGGACTAGGGGCATTTTTAAAGATATAATAATTGATAACATTATCTGAGAAGATTTCCTTATCTCTTTCTCTCGCCCCATTTTCGGAATATCATAAAAAAACGTATTTTTACATTTTTTTTCTGCCGCTATTACATAGATATCAAGATGAGGTTGGTCTCATACTATAAATAATTTAAGGAATTATGAAACATACGTTTTTCTTTAGAATTTTCCAGGCCAAAACTTGACTTGCAGAATCGTTTAAAATATTCAAGAAAATTTTTCGCACGCTTCGAGGTGAAACCTTGAAAAAATTTAGAATATATGTTACATAAAAGATCATTTTCTTAATTTTTTCCAGATTTTTTCAAACGCGGCACCATATTTTTAAAAAATTAAAACTTATTTTTTTTATTGTTCCGTAATAATAAAGTAAAATCAATAAATACATTGCTTTATTTAACTACAATAATATTGTTTTAATTTACTTCAATATTCGTGTTATCAATGATAAAGATAATAGTTGTCATCTAAGCAGTTCCTAAGTTGATAATTCACAAACCAATTAGCCTGCTTAATTATGTAAGTAAAGGACTAAGAATTCTCAAAGGCTTACTTATAAGTGAATGATTATTTACATATTTATTATAAATTACAATTTTATGTTTACTTTAAAAACTATAAGATTTATATACAATCTGCACATACATTTATTCGTTGCAATAATTACAACAATTTAATTTTTATCACTATTCTCGTTAATAATTAAGTCAATTCTTTCAGTTTTAATAATATTTGTTAAAATTTCTGCTGGTCTCACTGTTCCTGCTGAATACATGCGATAGATAATAATTATAATCGCAGAAACAGATAAACAACAACAAATAGTTCTAACAAGGGACATTCGGCAACTCGAAAATTCAAATAAATCTGAAACTTTGCATAATAGTAGAGTAGTAGGACCTAATAACAAAACAATTTTTTGTTAGTGCTAAAAAACGGTTCTAGGAGAGAAACACTGCTTCGAAGAAAATCGGTTTTTCTCTTTCGAGCCAAAGGGAGGGTCCCGTTTGCCTACAATTCCGATTGCCAACAGCTTCGTTTGCCCACAACATTTT
The DNA here is from genome assembly GCA_035220615.1 of Leptothorax acervorum. NCBI lineage: Eukaryota > Metazoa > Arthropoda > Insecta > Hymenoptera > Formicidae > Leptothorax > Leptothorax acervorum. Next base: position 24,549 of record JASTWQ010001149.1, read on the forward strand.
GCCTACAGCTTCGTTTGCCGACATTCCCGATTGCCGATATTCCCGATTGCCTACAAGCATTATTGCGCACATATAATAGTTAAAAATACGAACGTACGTTTGCGCACATGGCCAAACACATTGCACACATGACTTTATTGCACACAAGCAGATTGCACACATGACATTATTGCGCACATACACATTGCACACATGACTTATTGCGCACATTTACGTTATATTGCACACAATGTCGCAGGTTTATCGTAAAATCAGCTTTTTTGCAAAAAAGCTAGCCTTTTTGCGAAATGCCGGCTTTTTGCGAAAGCATTTGATCGTTTCTTTAATAAGACTAACGTATTTTAGACTTTTTGCAAAGTGCCTAGCCTAACACCAGCCCATGTGTGCCAGAAAGCCTAAAGTGCGTTCAGTCTTATTGGGAAACAATCAGTGCTTCGTAAAAGGCCGGCCTTCCCTCATAGAAAAGTATTACTGAAGTACTCAGTAATAAATTACTGAGTCTAGTAATTTTTTACTGGCGATTAGTATTTTATTCTTGTATTTCAGTAGTTGAACTACTGGCAAATGAGTAATAGTGTAGTAGTATTAGTAGTTCTTCCGGGATCCGAAGTACTGATACAAGTACTTCAGTATTTGCTTATATAGTAAAAAAGTACTGAAGTATTAGAGATTCTAGTAGTTGAGCTTAGACGTGAAGTACTGATAGATAATAAGTAAGTAGTTTTCCTAGTAATTCATTACTTGGTCTAGTACTTAAGTACTGGTATAGTTGAGATTCAGTACGTATAATACTGGGGCGGCAAACGCCTGAAGTACTGAATTCATATATAATTCATTTGTCCTTAAGGATCGACAGGAGTCATTTATTACTAGAATCGTAAAATCCGTATTATGGCCAAAACAATGAGAAAATGATTACGAATATCATAGTTAAAGTGCGATTTTCTCATTATTTTGGCCATAATACGGATTTTACGATTCTAGTAATAAATAACTCCTGTGTCGATCCTTAAACCTTAAAAATTTCACAACCTTATACCTCTAGAGTATTTTAGTACAATTATGAAATAATAAATGCATATTTCAAATCCGTTTTTTGCATGTCTAATTTGAGCATATGTTTTATATCTGGAGTAAAGGGACCTAATATATAAAATAAGTAATTTAATGTAACTAATCAAGCTGATCCATCAATTATATGTTTTGCAACTATGGTTAAAGGCTAAAGAATAGACAAGGTTTCACAAATTTTTTACGTAAACATAAAATTTATTATTATGTATTTCTTTTATTATTATGAAATAATTCACAACTTATATATGCTTTAGTCTCTCTCTAAGGAATTTACTAAAGGATATACGCATAGTTTCCTATTGTATGACATTATAATACATTTACATTGTATCATTTCGGGATAAATAGCCACACATTCCGGAGTCATTTCCATAATGTTGCAAAAAATATCAGAGGAGACATTAACTACGAGATTTTGACAAATAGTCTTTTTTGTTAAATGAAGACGTGTACCTAATAAAATGCATTTCATATTGTTGGATCCAAGAGTCCTAACTGTAAGCGCATGTGATATGGAGACCACTGTTTTATTTTGCAAACGGACAATATTATTAAGGCGCTTTCTCATCCGTTTATATCCTTCTACATGAAACAAAATGTTTTTATAAATAAATCTATGATACAAGTTAACTTGTTGATGTACCTGTTCCCTTAATAAATTTTCCACAGCAACTTTTTGAGTTAATGTTAATGTTATATTGTCAGGTTTGCCAAATAACCTTATATGGTCACCATATGCTGTGCAGTAACCAGATATAAGCTTGCCAAAAGTGAATGCTTCGTACAAAGATTTTGCACATGATGCATTATTATTTGATGAAAAAACGTCTGCACCCTTTTCTTTGAGAGATTGAAATCTTAAATAAAATTTACAAATTTGCTGGGGTACTGCTTGAGAATTTCGAAACATCTTGGCTAATATGCCATTATAATTTTCATATGGAAAGCAAGATACGGCCCATAAACTTCCAAAATCTTTCACACTTTTAGGAATGTGGAGAAGTAAGTGAATGTTAAATTTCATAAGCTGAGGTGCATTGTATACATCTTCCATGCTTAAAACAAATTGTTTTATGCATCTTTTTGCAATAGAGAAATTTTCTGGTGAAATTTTCTCAAGCAGAAAAATGTGCATACTACAAACAAGGAGAAACCAATGATCAACATACTTTTTTGGCATTCCTACGCATTGCAAACAGGGCAAAGAGTAATACAACAAAAAATTTTTCCATTCAGAAGCCTTCCATATTTTATACTGTGTAATAGATCGAGGGGTTCTAGTAATTTCACTTGGTGGCTTTATAGAACAAAGTATAGCATCAATTTCTTTCATTTTGTTTGATCCAATATAGAAAGGTTCCTTCTTGTTTATTCCATTTGTCCACCACTCTACCATAGTTTTCACAACACCAAGTAAGACACAATGCATATAATCAGGCACAAAAGATGTTATTATATTAAATAAAGGAAGCAAAAGAAGGACAGATGCACCTTTTAATCCATTTGTAATCTTCCCTGTTTGCATGACAGTTCTGGTATCCTGCACATGCTGTTCGTGAGTTCGTAAATGCTGTATATCACCACGATAAACCCTTGCCTTTCCACGACCAACTTCACACTCCTCTCCCTCATTTAGACAGAAAGAACATTCTTGCTTACCTCGAAATGATTTTATATTCTGGAGCAATGGTCTTGCTTGAGAATCAACTGAGGCTACAAGGGTGTGAACTTTTATTTTAACTTTAACTTCAGAGCCTGGAATGACATACTCTAATCCTTCATTATGTAGTACAGTTAGTTCCTCAACAAATGGTTTCAAAAATGTATTCATTTCAGGCTTAGATGAGCCATACCATAACCCACAGAGCAAAATATTTTCTTTACGTATCTTAAAAGTAAAGTTATTTACAGCTACCTGAATGGGCCATAAACATACTTTAGATGACTTAAAGACTTGTACTCCATCAGTGTTCCACTGTAATGTGACATCTTTTACTGAAATAACATCATCTTGTATTAATTTTTTGTATACTCTGCCACTATGAACTTCACTTTGGCTACTTATAAATCCTTCTTGAAGCATAGAATGATTATTTTGAAACAATCGAACTAACTGATCTTGTAATGGAATTTGAATGAAAAAACATTGCTGCCGCTTTAAATCATCTATTACACACTTCAATCCACAACTACAAATTACTTCACTTACTCTTACAAAATTAATTATATTCTTGCAACCAGAGCAAAAGAAATGTGTTATTACATTAGGTACCTTAGGAAATTTTTTCATGAGCAAATGTAATGACTTATGTTCTCGTTTTGGGAGGTGACAATCTATCAAATCTATGAGAGATTTAAGGGCAATATCTGAAAGTCCAAAGCGCATAGCATAACTCATAATTAATAATTCACTCTCTTCTTTTGTAATATCACACTCCTCATATAATATTTTCCTGTCAAAATTAATATGTTCAAAATTTTCTTCTTCAATCATACCTTCATCTATACAAATGTCTACAAAGTCTTCGAACACACTGCCATTATCATTATCGGAAGTGTTACCATTATTATCTTCTGAATCTATGTCACTGTAATTATTATAATTATATCTGTGTGTACTTTCACTTCCAATACTTTCTTTCTCGCTGTCTTCATGATCTCTTTCTTGCGTTGGAGAATAACACAATCCTTCTTTGCTTTGTTGAAGGCACTGTTGGTCAAACTCCTCTTCATTGTTTGAAGAACAATCTGAATTTTCTCTACTGTCAATATATCCATCAACAGGATCCCTGCAGTTCATGGGTTCATCAATTCTCTGAGAACTATCGTTCTCTAAAAATGCGTGCTAAAAAAATTTATGTCATGAAAAGAAGAAATCTAGAAATCTTAAAATCTTTTAGAATTCATGTATATAAAAAGTTCTAAAACAAAGGTTCATTTAATTAGGAATGCCAGCCTAGGATATTTATTAACCCTATTTTGTATATGATTTATATAATTACTTGCTGTCGACGACGAAGAGTCGTGTCAGGAATAGGAATACTTAAATCTGTAAGGTATTGTTTGTATTTGCCTCGGCGCGACATTTTTTTCACAAATAATATTACAGCAATTGTGAAAAATCCACACTTTGCTAACCTCACTTTGTAACCTAATACACATTAAATACAAGGAATTTCTTCTTATACATATTATT
>JASTWQ010001150.1:0-28811 GCA_035220615.1 Leptothorax acervorum
ATTAGGGATGTACAACAATCGCTCTTTAATCTAGGTGATCCTTATTAACTAATATCACGGGAAATAACGCGTTTTCCCGGTGATGACGCTCGAACCGGAAGTTAGCCTTTGGACGATACGGCTTCAACGGGAACGCTATATTAACGCTATTTAACATCTAATAGGAACGTTCGAAGTCTTTATTTCTCGATATACACTTTGAACAACGATCTGGCCACTCGAACATCGGATTCGAGCGGGACCTTGACGGATGCTCTCGCTAGGGCCTCGCGATCACCCCTATATAGGTGTTTTCCTCGTGGATGATCCCCAGGTCGACTTCCTTGTTCAGGGCTTGGAGAACGACGGGAGTCGGTCCGCTGGGTTCCTAGGGACTCAATTAGTCGATCCCCGTTGTTTGTTTCTGAAGAAGATGTCTGAACCGGAAGTTGGCTATGTCCCGGTCGGATCAGGGTGAAACTCGGTATATGTGCTATTTGGGACCCTAATAGGCCATCGCTGTTGGCCGTTTGTTCGTACAACGTCTGAACAAAGATCTAGCTATTGGTCGACCGAAATTCTAAATGACACTTATCAACGTCTTAATTGACGTCCAAAGAACACGTTGGTAACGTTTATTCCGCCAAATCATATCGACAGAGCGTTTTCTCTGTACAAGCGTCGCACTTGGTCGGGAGCGCTATCGTGATGTACGCTGACGCTTGTTTAACGCTGAATCACGGGTTTTTCCCCTTTTATACACGTTTACGCGCTGTTCGCATATCATCGAACGTGAATCAAAAATAAAAGAAAATTACTCGCATGGGGAAAACCAAAAGAAAATCCAAAACTACATATGACCGGTGTCGGACGCGGTGGCCGGCACCAAACTAATCTAATATACGCCACGCTTGACGTGTCAGACGCTATGTCTAATGTCGTTATAATCTACTATATTATTGACTCTCATGGACGCTCGCGTTACCGAAACGTCACTAAACGCAACTTAATACTAATTGGCTTACTATTTAATCGTATCGATTGAACGGCGCGTACATTTACAAAAATACATAAACGAAATAAATATACGGGTATTATACCCATTCGAAAACAAAAGAAAATGAAAGAAACGCGAGGAAATGTACGCTGAGATGCTTTGAGACTTACTCGGTCTCACCTTCCTCCGGCCCGGTCTCTGGCGGCACCGCTGCAGCCTCATCCGGCTGCAAGGTCAAGATCACCGTAATTTTTTAATTGTAACCCCCTATTTTTTATGCCATATTCTTATAGCTGTCTTCAAGACCTTTCCAAAACAGTATAATAAAGTATTTTTTTGTAAGGTACTTTCCGAGTTATAAGACTCAAAACTTAACAAGTGATGGTTAGTCAATCCACTATCTTAAAGCAATTTGGTTTGAGACAAGGAAAGGACGATGACCTTGGTTAACTTCGACATACTGTTCTCAAGCTCAGGTCGAGGACACTTTTAATTTCTTAAATATTTTTTATTCTATTTCTACTTTTAACGCTACCCAGGGACAATGACGTGGACGTAGTAGTTTTCTGTTCCTTTTGGGGTGCTTGATTAGCGTGAGTTCCCTTGCCTCTCACGATTGGGGTGCTCGATTAGCGTGAGTCCCCTTGCCTCTCACGATTGGCGTGCTTGATTAGCGTGAGTCCCCTTGCCTCTCACGATTGGGGTGCTTGATTAGCGTGAGTCCCCTTGCCTCTCACGATTGGGGTGCTTCATTAGCGTGAGTCCCCTTGCCTCTCACGATTGGGGTGCTTGATTACCGTGAGTCCCCTTGCCTCTCACGATTGAGGTGCTTGATTAGCGTGAGTCCCCTTGCATCTCACGTGTGTGTGTGTGTGTGTGTGTGTGTAAATGCCTAACCATTGATTAAATGTTCAAAAACATTTCCTTGTCTTCTCGCGCATAAGCGAATTCGGTTTTTAAAAGTATCTACAGTTCGAAGCAAGGCTTTGCGGGGAATATTTCTGCAGACTCTACGTATTCGGTTTTTCATATTATTTCTCGTGGTAGTTTGTCGAGCATAAACAGTATTTTTAATAAATCCACATAAATAGAAATCAATGGATGATAAATCCGGTGATCGAGGCGGCCAAGATATCGGTCCCTCACGACCTATCCGTCTATTGGGAAATATTTGATCTAAGTACGCACGCACGTTTCGTTCGTAATGCGGTGGGGCGCCATCCTGCTGATACCACATTCGTTGCCTAGTATGTAAATCAACGTGTTGTAATAAAGTAGGTAATTTATTCTGCAAAAATCGAAGATATTTTCTACCGTTTAATGTTGAGCGATAAAAGAAAGGCCCTATAAGATAGCCATTCACTATTCCACACCAGACATTCAGACTCCATTGATGTTGGAAATCTATCTGTCTATACCAATGAGGATTTTCAGGCGCCCAGTAATGACAATTGTGACGATTTAATTGCCCTGTATTGTGAAAAGTAGCCTCGTCACTAAATAATACAAAATTTAAAAAATCTGGATCTATCCTCAATCTCTGCTGCGCCCAACGACAAAAATTTAATCTTTGTTGCATGTCGAGTTCGATAACTGCCTGTGTGAGAGTTATGTGGTAGGGATGAAAACGATAATTTTTCAAAATCCTACTTGCTGTACTACGTGGAATACCTAGAGTTCTTTCAATTTTCCTTAAACTTATATGAGGGTTAATAGCGACTATTCCTAGAACATTGAGAACCCGAGAATCATCGTTATGAGCTGGAACTCTTCGTGGTATTATTCTTTTGACAACACGCCTACGCATTCTCATTTCCATTGAACGTATTACCGAATGCGATGGATGATGGTTTCGTTCAGGAAATCTTTCCCGGTATAAGCGAGAAGCTATCCAATAACGCCCGCGACATTCTCCAAGAATAAGAAGAATGTCCACAATTTCATTTGATGAATAAGTTGGCATTTTAGTTTAATTCTATTAAATACTGTGTTTACAAACATTAAATATTAATTGCTAATCTGTTCGTCCATCTATTTTTTGTTTATAACGTTCATAACGTCATGTGACTCAGTCTGTTAGAATGAGATCTCGGAGAGTCGCGTGGTGGGGATACGCAAGCTCCAAAAGAATCAGAGTCCGTACATCCGTACGCTGAGAGTAGGCTCTCGCTTTGGTATGCGTCGGCAGCGTCGGCAGCCTGTCCTCACCTATCCCCACCATTTAGTGACGAGGCTACTTTCGACGTTATAAACAAAAAATAGATGGACGAACAGATTAGCAATTAATATTTAATGTTTGTAAACACAGTATTTAATAGAATTAAACTAAAATGCCAACTTATTCATCAAATGAAATTGTGGACATTCTTCTTATTCTTGGAGAATGTCGCGGGCGTTATTGGATAGCTTCTCGCTTATACCGGGAAAGATTTCCTGAACGAAACCATCATCCATCGCATTCGGTAATACGTTCAATGGAAATGAGAATGCGTAGGCGTGTTGTCAGAAGAATAAGACCACGAAAAGTTCCAGCGCATAACGATGATCCTCGGGTTCTCAATGTTCTAGGAATAGTCGCCATTAACCCTCATATAAGTTTAAGGAAAATTCAAAGAACTCTAGGTATTCCACGTAGTACAGCAAGTAGGATTTTGAAAAATTATCGTTTTTATCCCTACCACATAACTCTCACACAGGCAGTTATCGAACTCGACATGCAACGAAGATTAAATTTTTGTCGTTGGGCGCAGCAGAGATTGAGGATAGATCCAGATTTTTTAAATTTTGTATTATTTAGTGACGAGGCTACTTTTCACAATACAGGGCAATTAAATCGTCACAATTGTCATTACTGGGCGCCTGAAAATCCTCATTGGTATAGACAGATAGATTTCCAACATCAATGGAGTCTGAATGTCTGGTGTGTAATAGTGAATGGCTATCTTATAGGGCCTTTCTTTTTTCGCTAAACATTAAACGGTAGAAGATATCTTCGATTTTTGCAGAATAAATAATTACCTACTTTATTACAACACGTTGATTTACATACTAGGCAACGAATGTGGTATCAGCAGGATGGCGCCCCACCGCATTACGAACGAAACGTGCGTGCGTACTTAGATCAGATATTTCCCAATAGATGGATAGGTCGTGAGGGACTGATATCTTGGCCGCCTCGATCACCGGATTTATCATCCATTGATTTCTATTTATGGGGATTTATTAAAAATACTGTTTGTGCTCGACAACCTACCACGAGAAATAATATGAAAAACCGAATACGTAGAGTCTGCAGAAATATTCCCCGCGAAGTCTTGCTTCGAACTGTAGATACTTTTAAAAACCGAATTCGCTTATGCGCGAGAAGACAAGGAAATGTTTTTGAACATTTAATCAATGGTTAGGCATTTACACACACACACACGTGAGAGGCAAGGGGACTCACGCTAATCAAGCACCCCAATCGTGAGAGGCAAGGGGACTCACGCTAATCAAGCACCCCAATCGTGAGAGGCAAGGGGACTCACGCTAATCAAGCACCCCAATCGTGAGAGGCAAGGGAGCTCACGTTAATCAAGCACCCCAATCGTGAGAGGCAAGGGGACTCACGCTAATCAAGCACCCCAATCGTGAGAGGCAAGGGGTACTCACGCTAATCAAGCACCCCAATCGTGAGAGGCAAGGGGACTCACGCTAATCAAGCACCCCAATCGTGAGAGGCAAGGGGACTCACGCTAATCAAGCACCCCAATCGTGAGAGGCAAGGGGGCTCACGTTAATCAAGCACCCCAATCGTGAGAGGCAAGGGGACTCACGCTAATCAAGCACCCCAATCGTGAGAGGCAAGGGGACTCACGCTAATCAAGCATCCCAATCGCGAGAGGCAAGGGGACACACGCTAATCAAGCACCCCAATCGTGAGAGGCAAGGGGACTCACGCTAATTAAGCATCCCAATCGTGAGAGGCAAGGGGACTCACGCTAATCAAGCACCCCAATCGTGAAAGGCAAGGGGACTCACGCTAATCAAGCACCCCAATCGTGAGAGGCAAGGGGAATCACGCTAATCAAGCACCCCAATCGTGAGAGGCAAGGGGAATCACGCTAATCAAGCACCCCAATCGTGAGAGGCAAGGGGAATCACGCTAATCAAGCACCCCAAAGGGAACAGAAAACTACTACGTCCACGTCGTTGTTCCTGGGTAGCGCTAAAAGTAGAAATAGAATAAAAAATATTTAAAGAATTAAAAGTGATCTCGACCTGAGCTTGAGAACAGTATGTCGAAGTCAACCATGGTCATCGTCCTTTCCTTGTCTCAAACCAAATTGCTTTAAGATAGTGGATTGACTAACCATCACTTGTTAAGTTTTGAGTCTTATAACTCGGAAAGTACCTTACAAAAAAATACTTTATTATAGTGTTTTGGAAAGGTCTTGAAATCAGCTATAAGAATATGACATAAAAAATAGGGGGTTACAATTAAAAAATTACGGTGATCTTAACCTTACTTTGAAAAGGTAACTCTAGGTCAAGTCAATATTTTTATCATGTGGCCACCTCGAAACCATGCAACTTTCGTCTGAAACATTTTTGTCTATTGAGCTCAGTTTTTGAGATATTCGGTTCGACTGTTTAAAATGGGACACCCTGTATATTATTGTTAATTCCATATAAAAATTTTTCTTCTTAAAATAAGCGAAAGAATATTCCCTTCAAATTTTTGCACTTAGAAAACACCCTGTGTGTATATATATGAAATAAAAATTTATATGAAGCTATCAAAGCTATGATAAATTGTAAATAATGCAATTCTGTGTATATCACATTATTGTAACAGCTTTTGAACTGAATACCAGGGTGTTCCAGAATACATGTAACAAACTTCTAGGGTACCTAGAGGGTTCAAAGTAGACCAAGTTTTCTTAAGGAACTCATGTCCAGAAACACACCGTTTGCGAGCTGCCAACTGGACCTGTTGGTATGTTAACTAATAGAAATAATTCTCAAAATAACTTTATTTGGTTACCCGTTACATTATATTTGTTTTGACATTGCTAAACATTTTGTAATGTAATATAAGCAAATAAAGTTATTATGAGAATTATTCCTATTAATTAACATACCAACAGATCCAATTTGCAGCTCGCAAACGATGCGTTTCCAGACATGAGTTTATTATTAAAAGTTAGTCTACTTTGAACCCTCTACGTACCCTACAAGTTTGTTACATGTATTTTGAAAAACACCCTGTATAATAACTTTCTCACGAAATGATCTGAGGAGACTATCATTTACTGTTGTGACGAAACCTAAAACATCCTGTACAACAATGCAGCTTCCAAAAGATAATAAATACATCTGTAATAAAAAATCATCATATTAACATTTTAATTCGCAAGTAGAATAATATTAATATAAGGATTCATAACATCAAGATATATTTTACGCAAAACATCGCGTATATTTGGAACACCTTTTCAACCATTATTAAGATATATTTAAATTCTATTTGTATTATTCAACAATATTAAATATAGATATTAATCAACATTATTTTAGGTTCTATTTCCAAATAAAAATGTAAAATATAATCGTCTGTTACAGATGTATTTGTTTTTCAGAAACTGCATCGTTATATGTCTCGCTATATAACTGATATCGATGTTGTAAACTTTGTATGATATAGTTTCAATGTGATAGCCTTCTGATCATTTTATGATGAAGTATTATATTCAGTTAAGAGAAGGTGTAACAGTAAAGGTTTACATTAGAATGTAGAATCTGAAAAATAGAATTGAGAACAAGATAGATATAATTTCACGGATAAATTTCAATATGAAAAATTATAATTTAGCAAAATACATTGTTAAAATTAACATAATTATTTTAGAATTGGTACTGTTTCAGAATTATAATTTACAACATTGTATATAACGTACGATGCAACTTATCCGAAAAACAAATACATCTGTAATTGGTTAGAAATCATGTTTATCATTTTTGTTCATTACTGATGTGGAAATATTTTACTGAAAATATAATAAAATTTTACTGAAATGCATTTAAAATTCTCTCTTAATTGACCTCAATTCAGTAACAGTAAAAATTAAGTTTTCAGTTAAATTCAGTTAATTTCATGATATGTAATAATTAATAACTTTCCTTATATTACACAATATTACACATTTTATATTTTCAAATATATTAACTAACATTTCAATAATTTTCATTACACTTTTTTCATAAATTACATTCATATAGTACTGTCAGCAAAATATTTCCATCAAAGAAGTAGAACAACATTAATAACATTTGTAATAAAAGATATGTAAAGATATTTTTGTATGTATAAAAATCAAAATATAACATACCTTGCACACACAGTTGTGTACATAAACTTCTGATTGAATGCCAGAAGCAATATGCCTATGCCTTAAGGCAATAAATGAATGTGGTCGAATGTCCAAAATCCTATTAAACACATATAAATCTATAAGCTAAAAGAAATAGTAAATACACTACTTGTAAAATATTGTTAATGTACCTTACCAAATCACTATTTTTCGAAATTCACACGTTTACTTCTTCTTTCTTTGTCAAATAGATCGCAACCTATATCGCTTCACTGACAAGTGACACATGAAGTCTACCACCATAAACCAAATAAATTATGATATTACCATAGAACAATCCCAACCGAGAATTCCATTTCATGTATCGTCGATAATACCATCGTCGATGTTATCGATCATATCGTGTATTATGCATAAACCGTGGAAATTAAAAAATTTTCTACAAAACCTATACTTATATGTTTACGCGAGCGTTACTTCTGTAGTAACACAATAATTTTGCTAGAGATTCTTATTTACGTGGAATGAATTATACAGAAATCCCCGTTTACGCAGAGTGAATTATCGTCGTAATTTATGATAATTTAAGTAATTATTACAGAAGTAACGCTTGCGTAAACGTAGTAAGTATAACGCTATGAATGTATCTAGCAGGGTATGTATAAAAGCCCCCATACACATTTTTCCGCAACAGTAACACTAAGGTTTTGACCAATCGCGTGCTTGATTCGGCCGGTTACGGTTACGGACCATGGTATAAAGAAAAGAGGTATGCTCTTTAGGCAGACCAAAATTCGATCTGTTCTGCGCAAACATGGCGGCGGAATAAGTCGCCGACATATTGGATTTTGACAGTCCATAAACAGAACGGAATCGTAACGATCATAACTACAGACCATATTACAAAAGATATAAATATGCCTGTATGCAGTATTAAGGGGTGCAAAAATAGATACGAAAATGTAAAAGAGAAGAAAATAAGTTTCTTTTCTTTTCCGAGAGACGCAGACACTGCAGCAAAGTGGGTAAAAGCATGTGGTAAAAGTGTTAACCTCGAAAGTGGTAAGTACTTTTTAACTAAGATGTGAAAAATATTAAAATAATTTATTACCTATGTAAACATTTCAATTATTACAGCTCGATTATGCTCCATACATTTCGCACCAAATTGCTTTAAGGGAGGACACCACGGTAACTGCCCATTTTCGACTGCTTTCTTTGGTATTTTTTTTTTTTAGGAAAGAATAAAATATATGGTCAAAAGAAGTTATGAGCTTTATCACACATATATTAAAGTATGTAAAAAAAATTTTTTATTTCTAAGAAAGATCCAAAATGGCGGTGCATGAGTCGCTATAGCACTAGTGGTTTTCAGCAAACCCTCTCCGCGGCACGCAGCAGAACTCAAACAATTTTCATCCGATCGACTTGAAATTTTAACTGTAGCTTCTCAGATGAATTTAACAGTCAAGTACAGCGGGAAATTAAAAAATATATAAAACAAAAAAATAGAGGCGAGTTTGAATAGAAAGGTATAATTTTCGACCATAATTTTCGTATAAAAAGTGATATATTATTTACAAATTTTAATTAATCGAAAAATGCGCTCGTACTTGACTGTTAAATTCATCTGAGAAGCTACAGTTAAAATTTCAAGTCGATCGGATCAAAATTGTTTGAGTTCTGCTGCGTGCCGCGGAGAGGGTTTGCTAGTGCTATAGCGACTCATGCACCGCCATTTTGTAGAAATAAAAATTTTTTTTACATACTTCAATATATGTGTGATATAACTTATAACTCTTTTTGACCATATATTTTATTCTTTTCTAAAAAAAAAGAGGCAGTCGAAAATGGGAAGTTACCGTGGTGTCCTCCCTTAAGGAAATCCCAGAACATTTAAAATGCTTAGGCGATAATTATTCAAAGGGAATACGTACACTTTTACCAAATGCAGTACCGACAGAAAATTTGATTTTTGAGGAAGCAAGAGGTGTCTTGAGAGAATTAAACGTATATAGAAAAAATGCAGAAACAATAGTTGAAACAATAGTAAATTCAAACATAAGCAAAGACAACGCTGAAAATTTCAGGTACATACATAACTACGTACATAGATATTTATAATTTTTTCCTCCTACTTTAATAAAGTGACAGTATTTTTTATTTGTTATAATAGTCTTTCAAATAAAAATGAAGGAACAAAGGATTGCGAAAACTTGTTTGTCAGTGTTTCTGATTGTAATAAAATTACTTTAAGTAATGTAGAACGTTCATTTAACAGGGCTGGATGTAATGAAAGTCAATCAATTGTACAAGATCATAATGAAACTGTAAGGTATGAATATAAGCATCTACATATTGAAGATTATTAAATGTGTCACTATTCGGAAAAAATACATAAAATAAAATAAATTTCATTAAAGCTATTTTAATCTTATTTCAGGTGTCAAGAAAAACTGAAAGAAGAATTGGCGAAAAAGAATGAGGAAATCAATGCACTTAAAAAAGAATTTAATGAAAGTCAATCAATTGCACAAGTTCATAATGAAACTGTCAGGTATGAATATAAGCATCTACTGCGAGCCGTTTTCCCGCGAGCTCGCCACTCGCGGGGGCGTTCCCGCAAATTATCTCAATTTAATTGTCAAGTCGCAAAAGGCATTACGCGAAAACTGGGCGCCAGGTGCGATTACGCGCACCACGTTTTTACTTGCTCACACGTCCTTGCAAAAGCAGAATCTTCGCGAAATCGTCGGAGCTCAGGGCGAAATTCGTGATGTTAGTTAGGAGGGTGAGGGGAGAGAGCGTAGCGCAGACACATGAATAAATAAAGCCAAAGCAGGTGCAATTATAATAAAATAATAATAAAATATATTTCCGTAAAGCTTGCAAAGAACGATCAGTCGGAAAAGAATAGTGACGATAACGGCGAAGATACGGATGTGTGTGTGACCCGACGATATGCGATCTCGGTACGGAACTCTAGCTGCACGCGGGACCGGAAACGGGATCGAGTCTAACACGCTGACCCGAGCACACGGTCATCCATCCGACACACACACGAATATGCATTCATCCATCCACCCTACCGTCGCACGCGACTATACACACATACACGCGACGCGAGACACACGTACTTTCACGGAACACGGAACGCTACACACGCATACACGAACAACGCGAGGCATACCACGCACTTTTACGGAACACGGAACGTTACACGCGCACATACGAAATACGATACGAAAACGCCGAATACGTGGCCCGCCACACCGCTTCGCGCCCCCGATGCACACCGCGCGACACACGATGCACTCGCATGCGCGATCGCCCCGCGCGGGCACGCGGGTCAACAGCTGATGCGGCGCCCGGCACACGTAACACGCAACCTGCACGAACGCGCCCGGCGCGTGATCGTCCCCCGTCGCTCCCCGGCGCAATCACCGTCTTATTACGCGCCTCCAATTACTCGCGGTACGCGGCACAATAGGCGGGCGCGAGGTCACACACACGTGCGCGGACGGGACTCGCCCCGCAATCACACACGATTATTTACACGATGACTACCGGTCGCGACGAAGTCTCCGAGGAGGGCGAGAATAAACGTTATCGCAAACTCGATCCGCTCTCGGCCGGCCCACACGACGTTCTTTCAACGTCACGGTACACGCGGGACTCTACGGTATTTCTCGTTACGCACTTTTTCACTAAGCGCGGTTAGCGGACACGAGGGCACCGGCCGCGAGCGGAATCACGGCTTCACTTTGCCTACCGGAGCGGCGATCTCACACACAATCCTCGCTGGATCCGCTGTCGGTGGTCGGGATCGGCGTCTCACGTCGTGGCTGACACGGTAGTGACGATCCTGCGGCCCGGCGGGATCACCTCGGGCCCCCGCGCTTGCGCACCGAATCCGCTTCCTGTCTCGGCCATCCGCGCCACATCCTGCTGCCGAATTCCTCCTTCCTTGATCCGCTCCACCGGCCCGCGGTATTCAAAACGGGCGTGATAGGGTGAGTACGGCTGGCCGTGCCGGTATCTCTGGCCGACGTCCGGCGGGCCCGGCTGGCCAGGCCGTGACCGCGCCGACGGGCATGTTCTCGCGTCCGGCGGAGGCGGCGGGACCGTCCGCCCGCTCCTGGGGGTGGCGGCTCAGCGTCCGGCGCGGACCTCTGCGGGGCGTCCCCCTCGAGTGTCCTTGTACTCCTCCGGCGGCGGTATGGCTCGGGACGTGTGCGGCGGCGCGGCGGCGAACCCATGGGTGACCCGCCTGTCGGCCTTCCCGTCTCCTTCGTCTCTCCTCGACAGCTCCAATAAGTCCCACGATGCGGCTTTTAAGCCGTTACAATATTATTTGATCCGCTCCGGCTGCAAAACGCTAAATATCGCCATTAATAGAATTCGCCCCCGCTCGGGTTACCCCGCCCCCGATTTTACTCTCGGCCGAGCTCCGTCCGGGAGGAGGGCGCGACTTTTGTCACGTCACACTACATATTGAAGATTATTAAATGTGTCACTATTCGGAAAAAATACATAAAATAAAATAAATTTTATTAAAGCTATTTTAATCTTATTTTAGGTGTCAAGAAAAACTGAAAGAAGAATTGGCGAAAAAGAATGAGGAAATTAATGCACTTAAACAAAAATTAAAGCGTGTTGAAAAGCGAACAAATATTGTTATAAAAAAAGAATTAAAGCGTCTTGAAAAGCGAACCAATATTATTATCAAAAAGAAAGTTAACGAAGTTCTTAAAAATGCTAATAATAAATAAAACGGCCAATCTACGAGCAATAAAAGGTTGTTATTTAAAAAAGAAAAAGAAACACATATAGAAGTGTTTACAATATCGCAATCGCAATATAATTGTTTACGTTTCGGCCTAACTTGGCCTTCCTCAGAACGATGTCTGTTACATTTAAAATTAAATAAAATTACATTGTACCACCGGAGATGAAATACAAGACACACATATGTGAATTACGACGAGGAGCGGTGATGGTGAGATTACGGAGTGCTCACTTGCGAGCGTTAGCGTTTAACTTTTCGTCGCGTTTTTTTAACCTATTGACTCATGATCGGTCATGGACCACATAATTATGCACGCGAGATTTAAGTCGGTGTCCTATATGTAATTTGTAATTTTATTTAATTTTAAATGTAACAGACATCGTTCTGAGGAAGGCCAAGTTAGGCCGAAACGTAAACAATTATATTGCGATTGCGATATTGTAAACACTTCTATATGTGTTTCTTTTTCTTTTTTAAATAACAACCTTTTATTGCTCGTAGATTGGCCGTTTTATTTATTATTAGCGTTTGCTTTGACCGAGCGGAATTACATTCTATATTTCTTAAAAATGTTTTTACACCAAAGCAAATAAAAAAAATTATGAACCCAAATAATAAGCGAGTTAAATGGAATATAGAAGATATTTCCTCGGCAATATCGTTACGTAGTGTCAGTCCAAAAGCGTATAGATATTTAAGGAAAAATAAATACCCCCTTCCTGGACTATCTACTTTGCGAAAATGGGCAACTCGCTTAAATCTAGATGAAGGCATTTTGAAGGATGTGATAAGTCTTATAAAAGAGAAAGGAAAATCTATGTCTGCTTTTAAAAAAATAGTCGTTCTTAGTTTTGATGAGATTTATACATCGCAAAAAGTAGAGATTGAAAAAAAAAAATGAACGAGTCGTTGGGCCACACAAGACCTGCCAAGTGGGGATGGCTAGAGGTTTATTCGACAAATGGAAGCAAGTAATTTATTACAAAGCAGATCAACCTTTAACGCCGGACATTATAAAAGATGTTATTTCGAATTTGTACGATGTTGGTTTCACTGTAGTAGCAGTTACCACTGATTTGGGATCTTCGAATTGCAAAGTTTGGACACAACTAAATATTGGCATAAATGACTCACAAAACTGTTTCTTTTTGCATCCAAAAGATCAAAATCTTAAAGTTTTTGTATTTGCCGATGTCCCTCATCTACTGAAGCTTGTGAGGAATCATTTTTTAGATAATGGTTTTATTATAAACGAAAAACGTATTAATAAAGAATGTATAGAAGAAATAGTACAGCTGCAAGAAAATAAAGACTTGAAAATTTTACACAAAATATCGCAAAATATTTTGGATGTCTCAGGCGCTAATCGTCAAAAAGTTCGGCCTGCTGCAAAAGTTTTGTCTAAAAGTACGGCGCGTGCAATTACATGGTATCACCAAGAAGGTCTTTTGACTAGTGAAAATTGTAAAGATACAGCAGAATTTTTAGAACAGATGAACGATTGGTTCGACCTTTTTAACAGCAAATTCTGTAGTAAAGGAAAACCTAGTGAAACACCTTACGGATGCAATATAGAGGAACAAAATGAACTTTTACATAATGTTACGAATGTAATGCGTAAAATGAAAGTACAAAGGCATAATACTTTACTGCCATTTCAGAAAGGAATAATACTGAGTAACACATCGCTTGAACAGATGTTACCATATTTACAAGAAACTTATTCTAATGATTTTGAAGTAAAGTTTATTTTGACAAACAAATTAAACCAAGATTGTCTAGAAAACTTATTTTCATTCCTTCGAGGAATGGGAGCTACGAATGATCAGCCATCTGCCTTAAATCTACGCTATAGGCTACGTTGGTATATACTCGGAAAACATTCAGCTGATATTTTGTCCGAATCTTGTAACACTCAACCAGATCGTGACGTGACGTTGGTTGATTTTAGTGATCTAAACAATCCTATGATGCAAATAGCCTTAGAAAATCCCGAAAATGGTAATGTAAATGAAGAAGACGATAATCTTTTCAATGGTCTGCAGGATCAACATTTGGTTTCAGCAGATTTCTATGATTCTGACTCTGATATAGGTATTTTTATTTACGATGGTAAAAATATACATGCTACCGAATCAAAAGGACGGTCATTATCGCATACATGCTAGATGCAAAGGAGAATATTTCATCGGTGCATCCATGGTGTAAGGAGAAGTTTACACCATGGATGCATGGCTATTTTGTGAACGTATTAATTATTCTTGTATGAATCATGTTACATTCCGTTTCTGCAGATGATATTCCCACTGATGAAAGAACTATCGTTCAAGAAATAATAGAAGGTGAAGCTCTTAATTATATAGCTGGATATGCAGCTCACAGATTTCGAAAGAAGTATCCCCATTTAGGTGTACCAACGCGTCAATTTTAGGGGTACTTTATAATTTACCTGATTGGATTCAATTTTTGTCGGAAGGAAATTTGATGTACCCAAGTGACGCTCTTATTTATACCGCAAATAAGATGAACAAAATCTTTCAAGAATTTCATGGATCTTTCTTGTCAAAAGAAGACTGGATTTTTAAGAGCGTCACAAAACTTGTTCAAGAAAAAATTAAAAACAAGTTTCATATTCCCAAAGAAGTTATAGAATGTCTTGTTAGAACAAGGACTTATATTAGATTAAGAGAGATAAATAAAAAACTAAAATCTGACGTTACTAATAAGCATCGAACCAAAAAAATTACAAAATGTTTTTAATAATTTTTAAAAATAAATTATTTACATATTTGAGATCATTATACCGTCTTTTTATTTACCTATCTTTACTATTACAAAAAGAATTTTAATATATTCTTACTACATAATTTATTTTTTGTTTCGTTTTAAAAAATTCAAAAATACATATTCTTTATTTAAATTATAATATTTTTATATTTTAATACTATGTATATGATTTTTAATAATTTATTTGCTTACTATCATTGTTTCATTTTTTTAATTAATATTTTCAATTAGAAATATAGTTTTCAATTTTATTGTAGTTTAATATTTTATGCTTGTTTATGCATAGAAAATTGTTAAGCATAAAACTGTGCTCCAAAATTATTTCCAGCGCTGAAAATCTATAATTTTTAGCACTGGCAGTCAATTTTGGAACACAGCCACAATCTCAAACTTGTTTTGAAATTTACCGATCTTTTAAAAACGCGGTCTATTCTCATTGGCTGAGAAAGCAATATGAAGGCTACCTGTTCCAGATCGCTGATTGGCTGATAGAATGATGCGCAAGAGCATACCTCTTTTCTTTATACCATGGTTACGGACGGCCAAATCGAGCAACGCGATTGGTCGAAACCTTAGTGTTACTGTTACGGAAAAGTATTTGTGTGTGTGGAGGCCTGGGAGTGTGTGTGTGGTGAAACACGTTTGAGTCCGGCTCGCGAATCAAACGTACGCATGTTACGGGCCGCTTTAGACGTCCGCGTCGCGTCGTCAAGATTAGATCAACGGGATCAATGTTTATAGAATCGAGACTATTCGGGAGTGTGTGTCTGTGGTGAAAAACGGTCGAGTCCGGTTCGCGAATCAAGCTCGCCGAGTCGGACTCGCGAATCAAACTCGTACATGTTATGCGCCGCTTTAGACGTCCGCGTCGTCGAGATGTATGTAAACATAACCATAAAGCGGCCCATACACGTCGCGAGTCCGGCTCGGCTCGGTTTCTACTCGTTCGTGGGTGAGATCCGTGAGATGTTACAAGACGGGCTCGGCGTCCGACGAGTCAAAATTTGGGACTATTCGGGAGTGTGTGTGTGGTGAAATAGGTTATACAAACATTATTTTATAAATATAAAAATATTTGCAAAGGAGTAGTTATACGAATATGGGGTACATTGAAGGTTGGCCAACGCGCGGAAGCTACGACGTTTCTGATGGCAAATTGCATTTCTGTACTTAGGAAAATCACAGACGCAACATTCTCTACGGCAGAAATAAAAGATACTCTTACAGCGTATTGGGAACATTATCGAGATAATGCGTTATTTGGCAGGGACAATATTATCGCCTCTATTTGTCCACAAGTATATTTAAATTTATATTGTTAAATATTACACCAAATTATATTTAGTATTTTATATTATTAATAATTAATATCAAAAATATTTTAATGAACACATTCTGTTTCTCTTTTAACTTTTGACAATTATATGGGATGTATATTGCGAAATTAGCGTTGGCTGTAGTTATGTGCGGTGGTGTGACAAAAACTAATGAAACGGAAACGCGTATAAGATGTGAGCCTCATCTTCTTCTGGTCGGAGATCCTGGCATTGGTCGCAATTGCTTCGTGTTGCTTCTCGACTGACTACACGGTTTGTCTTTACAACCGGTGTTGGAAGTACTACCGCTGGACTTACAGCAGCTGCTGTCAAAGTTAGTATACGTTAAATGCGCTTTATTTCCATTCATCAGTTTTCAGTTAAACGATTATTTTATAAGTGAGAAAGATAGAGAAATCTACTGTCAGATATATATATATTACAGTATTCGGATGGTTGTCATTTAGAGGCCGGAGCTTTAGTGCTCGCAGATGCAGGTGTATGTTGCGTGGATGAGTTTATAACAATGAGTTCACATAATAGAACCTCTGTACACGAAGCAATGGAACAGCAAACAATCTCCATTACCAAAGCTGGCATGGTGAGCACACTAAACAGTCGCTGTTCCGTTATTGCGGCCATCAATCCAGACGGTGGATGCTTTACAGGCGAGGAATGGAAAATCTGCTTAGGAAATTCTCTTTTTGTCGCGCTTTGATCTGATTCTTCTTCTAAGAGATACTAGAAATCCCGAATGGGATAATGCGTTATTTGGTAGGGACAATATTATCGCCTCTATTTGTCCACAAGTATATTCAAATTTATATTGTTAAATATTACACCAAATTATATTTAGTATTTTATATCAAGATTAAACATTATTTATTTTTAAATTAATGATATATTTGTATGATAAATATCTATTAGACTTGATGATTATGAAACTTCACATTTGGTGATTTTGCATACAAAGCTTCATATCTGATATTTATGATGTCTTAAAATTAAATATGATGTACTAAGATATGTATGATGTACTAAGGGTATATTAATATTTATTTTACAACTGTGTACATAGAAATTATATATCTATGTGTCTATTTAAATATTTATACAATAACATAATACTTTTTTTTCTTTTTCTTTTCTCCATAGATGAGCGGCTAAGTAGCAATTAAATGTGATTGGTTAGATCCAAAGAACCAATCACATGCTACTGCTACTTAGTCACGTGAGCAGTCGTGTGCCGTGTGGTATCACCTTCTGTCGCGAGTGTCGCGACTGTCGCCATCAGTCGCTATGTGCTGATGTGTTTACGTTTGCAACCGCTTCGGGTGCGGATGCGGCATTCAATTGTCACGTTTCGGCCGGATCGGTCTGTGTGCCATTGAGTTTGTGTATCGCCATTTTGAGTTTTGTGTTAAACGAGAAGAAGAAGAAGACGTTTCGGCGTTTCATAATCTGAGTCGAAAGAAGCTTGAATAGCAGCAAGAAGCTTGAATTTCCGGCCTTTGTGGCATTTACGTTTTATCTGGCGGCCGCAGGGGGAAGTGATCCGCGTAATTCTTTGGGCATAGCGCACCCACGGCAACCCGAGTTCTCCACCGCGGACAACTACACACAGATACACGTATACAACACAGACACGTTCACACACGTACACATACACAGACACCGAGCAATCGACCTCCGTCGGAAGGCGGCGAGCTCGTAAGCATCGTAAGAGAAGAAGAAGACGTTTTATCTGGCTGCATTAGCCCTCGGGGCTAGGTGCCATCATATGAGGACAATGAACCGAGGAGAAAGGAGTCAAGGAACAGTGCCGATGGAGACAACAGTAAGTATATTTTAGTTAATATTTACATAATTTAATACTTGGTGCGAGACACTACCGTGTCTCTTAATTAATAATAATAATTAATATAATCCTTTTCATGTTACAGATGGAGGATATGTCCGAAAGGGAAATGGAAATGGCGACCTTAAAATTGCAAGTGGTAGAATTGCAGCAGCAACTTGAGGCTGCTGCTGCTAAATCTGCGCCACAACCACCAGCATCATCGCCAGTCGTCTTCAGCGACTTCGGCGGCTGCGGCTACTTCGGCGGTTGCGGCGACTTCGGCAGTTGCGGCGACTTCGGCGGTTTCGCCGATTTCGGCGAATTTGCCGGTTCCGACGGCTTCGCCGGTTTCGACGTCCACGGCGGCATCAACCACGTCTCAAACAAGACATAAGTAAAATACACAAAATCTTAGATATAACTTGCAACTCGTCCGCTCGCGTAAATATACGCACGCTGCGCGTACTTGGCGCGAGATTACCGTGTCTTATAAATATATAATAATTATTAAATCACTTTTAAGATAATAATACTTAATAATATTTTTGTAAAATAAACTTTTCTTTCTGTTGCAGCAAGAAGATGGCAGAAAAGCAAGCATGGTCGCGGCTGGTATCGCGGTGGACGTGGCCGCGGCTCGTATCGTAGTGGACGTGGAAGCAGCTCGTATCATGGTGGACGTGGCAGCGCAGGCTCGTCTCGCGGTGGTGGACGTGGCCGCGGTAGCCAAATCTACCAAACATTTTATTTGTAAAACTTGTAAGTAGAAAAAGCCCGCTTGTTATGCGTAGATGTATAGATTCTTGACATTTTTTACGTTCCTACATCTACATGTTCTGCTACACATTAATACATTTATAATGTATTATGCTCAACAGATGTATAAGACAATCGACTCTACGAACTGCATGGATGATTGCGGTAAAAGGGAGTGGTGCAGGGAAATGAGTGACCAATATGGACGAGAAGGAAGTAATGGTTTTCTAATCGACGTCGGTCGAACCATCGTTATTTCGAGGGAAAATCTGTTTCACATGGACAGAATCTCAAAGGCTCTACAGTACATCCCTCTGCAGGTAAGAAAAAAAACATACTTTTCTCTTTAAACTTATGTAGATCCAGTTTTTTTTTTTTTTTACATTTTGCGATGATAAAACTGATAATTATGTGTTTGTATTTGAAAAACTAGGCGATGCAGATTTTTCTGCACAGCGTTGACCATTCGATGTGCAACGAGGAGTTTATAACACTATTTCGTGAATTAGTTTTGGACGGGGATTTGCTCTTAGCGAAAGTCATCAGAATCAGCCCGTCTGGGGTTCCAGCAGTTGAAATTTTCAAAAGAGTCGCTCCGAGCAATATGTTGGCGTCGATAAATTCGTCATTGGCCAATATTTTGACGTCCACGTCGCATTGGTCACGCATCCAGGACATTTCATCGTGCAACCGTTCAGCGACGCGAATGAGTTAAGAGTACGTAAAAATTAATAGGCACTTTTAAAGTGTATGTTAAAATTTAATCAATTGATAAAGTATATTCTTACGCTGGATCTTTTCATTTCCAGGCAATAATGATCGATATGCAAAGCTGTTATGAGGCGAACGATAATCTGCCTTTGGAATCTGTCGGCGAAGGCAAACTCTACGCGGGAAAATTTCGAAACGATTGGTACTTGTATTATGTACTTCACAATTTAAAAGAGACCGGTTAATAACAATATTTTATTCACTTTAGAGTATACGTTACTAATATTATCAGCGATAATGAAGTATCCGTATATTTCTGCGACTATGGCGACGTGACAATAATATCCCGCAGCAGTTTGCAGCCGTTGAAGAGTGAATTCTTGAAATTGCCGTATCAGGCAATAAAGGCTAAACTCGTCGGTAAGAGAAAAACGTCTTTTTTTTTTCCCCTTACAAGTGCATCTTTCATCTGAAACACTTGTATCACTTCTTTACAAGGAGTTCTAACAATGACTTTTAACGTTGATTAGGAATAGAACCGATGAATGTCGACTGGTCGGTGACTGATTGCGTCAAATATAAGGATTTGGTGCTTGAGAAGAATTTCGTCTCTGTAATCATCGAGTCGGTGTTCGACCAATTCTCACCAGTCAACAGTACCATGCTGCGTTTACAATTGATTAACATTAGTACTGATGAAGACATATATATTGATAAGTTATTAGTTCAAGAGCAACGTGCCAAATACATCGAAAGATTTGAGGGTAGTCTTCCTCCTTAGCTTGTTACATTAGTCGACGGGCAGAGATATTTTTATTTTCTTTACGATTATATTATTGTTATCCTACGATGCCGTGATAATAGATTGCTTATACATGCGCTACGAACCTGTCGTGAGAGGATTAACGCATGAAAGTGTTTCTAAGGTTTTATTTTTTGTCCGTAACGGCAGGGTAATGCAAAATTTGTCTACAATTAGTTTTGTTATTTGAAAATGTTCTTTTTTCCTAAGTATTAAGAGATCTTGACATTTACCGTTATTATAAAAATTACGTAAATTATACACACACTCACGCACGCACAACACATTTTCTATTTGTAAGTCGATTGTCTTACATAAAACAAAAATATAAATGTCAAGTGAAATCATAAAAATGTACAAAAAGCAGCTGATTGAATAAAACTATAATTCCATTATTGAGTAACATTGTAAGTCTCTGTACTACGATTTATTAATGATGGGATAGTACAGTACATCTTTCGGTCTTATTTGCAATTAATTGTAACTTGATCAAAATAGATAAGAATTATAAAAGTTTTTGAAAATGCCACAAGATAGCATAATCAGATCAATTTCGACATAAAATGGGCTTTGATCATCTTTCCCCTATATCCTTCATATATGTATATACATTTATTAAATATTTAAGTCAAAAAGCATTATATCTTGATTCTAAAAGATTAAGGTTTATCTCTTTTAAAACAAAACTTCCAATTTCTATTGTCCACGTTATTGATTGATACGTATGGTATATATCTTTTTAAATAACGTTTAATGAAAGAAATAATTGCATTGCTCGGCCTTCAAAAATAACACACAGCAAAGAGTTTAGTAATTTTTATATTAATTGGTTTAGCGCCACACATGGATTGGTGGCGTTTACCATAAGACTAGGGCTGTGGACGTAGATGAGTCTCGGGTTTATCAGGAATTGCTCTGCTTCTCGAGCAATTCTCAACGTTAACTGGCCTTCCGCGGAGAAGGTATACGTCATTTACGGCTTAACAATTTGAACATTTTGTTGAAAGAATACCAGCCATCATTGTATCCTTCTTTCGCAAATGCTTGTCTATGCCTCTTCAATCTATAAATAGTAAACGATCCAAAGCATAAATCGAAACGTTCTTGTGTACACAAACAAGATGTTATGCTGTGATTTAAAACCTATTGCTCAGAAAATTTCATTTTGACTCAAACTTGCCTCAGCTTCGTTTTCGTTTTAATCATTCTGATACTTCCTTACGACGACAAATTTTCGTCTCAACTTTATACAGCAAATTTATTATTTAAACAAGTATAAATTACATTTATTGTAAGGAAGACTTTTTTAATATTGAAAGTTTTTTATTGTGCATGGTACATTTTTATATCAATATTTTTATGTGGAAGAGACTCTCATGATATATTTTATATGCTTTATAAAGCATAAAGATTTTAATGTATATTTTTTCTTAAAATATGTATAACTGATCTACATATGTGCATATTATGTATTATTAAATTACATGTTAATGCATTAAATTATATATACTGTCTACATTATATAATATACATTAAATTATATGTTGATGCATAAATTATATATATCTACATGATACAATGAATTTTTACCCTTTCGCTATTCTTAATTCACACGTTTTCCACATTATAGAATCTCTAGAGATATTTAGGTTATATCTATTTTCCATTGATTAAGTAACGTTTTTTCGAGTACTTATTATTTTTATTTAACATTATCATAATTAAATCAAATTAATTCAAGTCAATTTAAGTTTAAGTAGTTCATTATAATACTTAAATTAATCGACACAATAATATGAATAGTTATTTCATTTTATTATATATTGATTTGGACGTAATAATTATTAATTCACTTTGACTCGACAACATCGACTTTTTCTGCAACGCGTGAAGACAATAATGTATCTTATAATGTACAATAATGTATCTTCTTGTATTCGTATAATAAAAAATATATTTCTCTCTATAATAATGACTTATAAGTTCTTATAATACCTATATACAATATATTTTATCTAATAATTTATCTTTATATAATATATTAATCAGAAAAGTATTATGTTATTGTATAAATATTTAAATAGACACATAGATATATAATTTCTATGTACACTGTTGTAAAATAAATATTAATATACCCTTAGTACATCATACATATCTTAGTACATCATATCTAATTTTAAGGACATCATAAATCAGATCTTTAAAGCTTTCTATGCACAATCACCAAAATGGTGAAGTTTCATAATCATCCAGTCTAATAGATATTTATCATACAAACTATATCATTAATTTTAAAAATAAATAATGTTTACTCTTGCTATAAAATACTAAATATAATTTCGGGTGTATTTGTAATATTTAACAATATAAATTTAACTATACTTGTGGACAAATAGAGGCGATAATATGTCCTTGCCAAATAACGCATTTATCCCATTCGGGATTTCTAGTATCTCTTAGTAGAAGAATCAGATCAAAGCGCGACAAAATGAGAATTTCCTAAGCAGATATTTTCCACTCCTCGCCTGTAAAACATCCACCGTCTGGATCTCGATGGCCGCAAATAACGGAACAGCGACTGTTTAGTTGTTTATAACGGCGCGATGTCCTTTGGTGTCCTCTTATCACTTTTTTTCTAGGAAGAATTGTTTATCAGGGTTGCGTGTCAGGACAAGTTTCGCGACGTTGCTCGATTATAACGTCGCGATGTCCTCTGGTGTCCTCTTTATTGTTTTATCGGGGTATATTTCGCGACACGCCATCGGTCGGTTACGGCGTCGCGCGTTACAACGCGAGAGCGCCGAGATCAGGTGCTAGAAAATTTGTAGACAAAAAGTGCGTAAGCAGAACTCACCGTCAAGGGATAATACCTTTTGTAACGCATATAATGAACAATAGATCTGATGACACTATGCAATAGATCCATTCGGTTATAGCGGCGCGTATGACAAGCGAGTGCCGAGATCAGGCTGCTAGACGTTGTGGACAAAGTAGCGCGTAAGCAGAACGCAACGTCCAAGGCATATTACCTATCTGTAACGCATATGAAGAACAATAGTTCTGATGACACTATGCAGTAGATGAAGAAGAAGAAGAAGAAGAGAAGAAGAAGAAACGATACTGATGCTCCAGTTGGAAGGAGAGAAAAGAATAATAGATGAAATACATAACGATGAATGAAGCGCGTCAGAGCCACAGTATATGATTTGGAAGTCTGCGCGTCAGTATAGTTCGCTTTGAAAAAGTAAAGTGGATACTCGATGGTTTGTTTTTATGTGGTATGCAAAGTGTTCGGTGTAGTAGAAATGATTTTATGAGAATCTACAAAAATAAAAATAGAGACAATAGACTTGATGAGTCGTCCGACGACGAGCGAATGGAAATAGAGACAATAGACCTAGGCGAATCGTCCGACAAACAGCAGGTGCAGCAAATAGAGATAGTACGAGACCTACGAGTAGAAGTAAATGAGTTGCCCGACGAGAATTAATGGAAATTATAGATGAAGAGTTAATGGAATTCGATGCAATAGTAGACGAATCATCTGACGAAGAACACGCGTTGTCGGATGATGACAGTGACTACATCAGTGACCTTTCAGGAGATGATCTTGTTGAAACCACTGAAAAAATAGTGTGTCGCACTCAGAAATTTGCTCGCTAAATGGACTCACCAAGTTTTGCGCGATATATTGTTACCACCACGGGTGGCAGTTTGTTGCATGTGCATCGTGCATGGTAAGATAGCGGACTGATTACGGATATATGTATGTTGTGCGAAAACATGTGATTGAGCTGTACGACGCGATAGAAGGTCGGTCTTGCTCTAATTGCAGACTTCCGGTATATCAAATCTTTCCATGCAATATGTGCCCAATGTGTGTACACTGAAAAAAAAAAACAGTGCCGTGAATCGAACAATAAAGTGTACGCGAGCAACATGCTGAGAAGACGTTACTTACGTAGCCATGACAAGTATTATAGGAAGTGCTCCAAACGCATAAGGGATGAGAGTTTACGATATATTTTATATTTTA
The DNA here is from genome assembly GCA_035220615.1 of Leptothorax acervorum. Taxonomy (NCBI): domain Eukaryota; kingdom Metazoa; phylum Arthropoda; class Insecta; order Hymenoptera; family Formicidae; genus Leptothorax; species Leptothorax acervorum. The sequence goes on from JASTWQ010001150.1 coordinate 24,370, forward strand.
AGGCAGCTCGCGCTGGATCGGCAAAGAGAACCGGAAGTACAACGAGCATCACCGGTGCAATGTAGCAATCATGAACGTGATATATGGGAAACCTTGAACGCATACGCAAACCGCAAGTCAATAGATACGCAATTACGCCTCCTTTTGGTGGCCTTATCGCGTGAGACGCGGTGTATACACGAATGCGGAATGAGTGTATAGAAGACGATCACGACTTTTACAGTGCAAAGGACATATATAAATGGACAATACAAATTTATGACAAGATCAAGCGTGGACACGCAGAGAGTTTATTCATTGACATTGATGCAGGTATTGGGAGGTGCATCAAATTGGTGGTGACGGACACCTCGCGATCTTTAACCTGTGCGTGTTTGAACGATCCTAGCCATACAAAAACGTTTATAAAGGTTATGATGAGCGTCATAATTTTGTATCTTGCTGGGAGACTTATAAAGATGTTACACGCTTTGATCCTCATCAGTTAACGTGTATGCGTTATCGCATTCAAGAGTACAAACGATCGTGTGTACAGTGCGGTCAGGTCGCGTGCAAGTGCTCCGTAGAAGTGTGAGAGAGACGGCATAAAGTGCGCGCCTTTACGCGAGCAACATGGAAAGAATCCGCTCTTACGAATACTTTAATGATTCTGTCGTATGCTCATCCTTGTAGACAAGATATCGTCGATGCTTTGAAGGACGTTAAAGGTCCGCGAGGAGAAACGTGTGTGCAACGAATATCACCAGTGCAGTTTCTTCGCGATCGTGAACTCGGTATACGCGGAACCAGTAAACGTGTAGTCAGACAAGGAGTTGTTATCAACAACACTGAGCATCTATATGACTGGCCTTATCACCTGAGACGTAAAGCGTACAGACACTTGTGGAAACATATGATAGAGGAAGAAGAGGAAGAAGAAGAAGAAGAAGACCTAAGAATGTTAAGATGCAGTAGATGGACAGTTCGTTATATTCCATATTATTTTAAAGTGCGCGATGAAGCATACTATAACACGCGTGCTCGATGGAAATTATTGAAAAGATCGAAGGGGTATGACTTTGACACTCTGTACATTCAGATTCGTACAGGTATTGGGAAGTACGTCGAATTGGCGGTGATAAACAACTTGGAGGCTTCGGTATATAGATGCAATTGGAATTATCCAGCGATTTATCTTGAAAACGCTGTTGTTGATGATAACGCAATTGATGATTGTGACGATATCAATGCTATTGATGATGCTCTTTGGCGACTTACTTACAAAGATGCCCCCCACTTCAATCTTAATCATTTTATGAGTATGCACTATCACGTTCAAGGATGCCAACGGTTTTGTTTATCGTGTAATAGAGTCACGTGCAAGTGCTCCGTAGAAATTTGTGACGTGATGTAAAAGAACATTACTATAAAACTCAAAAACATGGAAAACCTCAAGAAAATTGTGCGCGAACTGTTGGAGCAGTCGCGCCAAGTCGGTACCTTGAGCGAGTATTTCACGTGGGCACAGCGATGCGAGGAAACTGTTGAACAGCTCGAAGAGCATAGTCGCGCCAAGCGTCCGCGGCTCTGGCATGAGATAGACATATATTGGTGTCGAATGTCAGGACTACTCGAGGGTGCGAGAATTCACTTAGACAGACGTTTTATACACAGCGGTGGTGATTTGGTGGTCGCTGGCACCAGTAGTGGCGGCGGCAATAACGCGGAAAAGACTCGTTTGGCGAGAGATCGATGCCGCGTTCGAAAACCGTATACGGACTGGTGCGTTGATTAACACAGACTATATCGAACCGCGACAATTTATGGTGGATGCTGCTAGTGTAGTGCTCGAGAAAGTGCAAGACGCTATAAACAGACACAACAGCGTGAAAGTGAACACCGTGTTCAACGGTGAGTTTGTGACGGGCGATAAACGTGACAATAAGAGTATGAAACGAATAACTATGCTCTCTTTCGTACATCCGATATGCGTGAGTGGTACGAGCGACACGTAATCGAACCCACACTGGCGAAACTCGAAGATTTCCAGGAGCGAGATAGCGGGTGGGCGTTATCGCGTATCCTCGATCTTACAATTAATATCAACAGGTACAATCCTATGCGCGCGGGATGTCACCTGGAATTACCGCAAGAGATATTGAGGAAGAAAGCGGTGATTAACGTCCGGTCCACGGACAATGCATGTTTCGCGTGGTCGGTGGTCGCCGCGCTGTATCCAGTCGAGCAATGTGCGGAACGGGTATCCTTGTACCCGCATTATACACCGTGTAAATGTACAAGACATTGAGTTTCCTATGTCTCTGAAAGGAATTAGTAATTTGAACGACTCAATGACGTATCGATAAATGTCTACACCATCGAGGGACATAAAACGCTAACCGTTCTACCGATACGGCTCACCGACCGGAAGAGAGAAAAGCACGTCAATCTGCTGTACGTGCAAGACTCGCGAGACTACAACGTGGGACATTTCGCGTGGATAAAGAACCTGTCCCGCCTCATAAGCTCGCAAGTCAGTAGGAAAAGGACACAAGAAATACTTTTGCGATCGGTGAGTAATAAATTTAAAAATCAAAGTATACGATATATTACATATTTTTATTTTATATAAATTTTAAAAAAAAATATTTATTTTTATATAAATTTTTTGCAGATGTCTACACTATTTCCACACGAGCTACAAGTTGCAATCGCACACGGTAGACTGCGGTGAGATGAACGACTGCGCCATCCGACTACCGAGCGAGGACGACAAATGGCTGAGCTTCGCAACTATAACAGGAAGGAGCGGCTTCCGTTCGTCGTGTACGCCGATCTCGAATGCACCCTGGAGAAGATGGACGTTGATGAGAGACGTCGACGTACGCATATCAACACCACGAGGTATTTAGCATAGGATACTACGTGCAGTGCTCTTACGATGAATCGTTATGTACGTATCGGTTTCGCCGCGATAAGGATTGCGTCGCGTGGTTCGCCAAACGAACTCGAAGAAGTAGCGCATCGCGTAAAGGGTATTTTATCCGCCAATGTCCCCATGGGAAACGCTCTCGCAAAGAACAGTGGCATGCATTTCACAGCGCGACGTACTGCCACATTTGCGAAAAACCGTTCACACTAAACGACGATGAGGAGCGAGTACGCGATCATTGCCATCTGACCGGCCGTTACAGAGGTCCCGCGCATTCAAAATTGCAATCTCAACTATAAAGACTCATATTCATTCCCATAGTTTTTCACAATTTATCTGGCTATGACGACATTTTATCATAAAGGAAATAGCTGCCGCGTTCGAAGGTCGATCGATGTACGAACTACCGTTAACTAAAGAAAAATATATCTCGTTCACGAAACACGTTAAAGACACCGCCGACAAATCAGATTCGCGAAACAATAAAGTTACGGTTCATCGATTCGTTTAAAATTTCTCAACACTAGTCTCGAGAAATTGGCATCCTTCCTCGATAAGGACAAATTGAAAATTGTACGTTCCAAATTTTCTGAATTATCAGTCCACGATTTAGAACTACTGACGCGAAAAGGTGTCTTTCCGTACGAATACGTGGATTGCGTGGACAAGTTGCAGGACACGCGTTTACCGCCACGCAAATCATTTTACAGTTCATTGGTCGGTGACATTGTATCCGAGAGTGATTACGCGCACGCCGTGAACGTATGGCAGCGGTTCTCCGTTCGAAACCTTGGGAGAATACAGCGATCTGTATTTAAAAACAGATGTCTTGTTATTGGCCGACGTTTTCTAAAATTTCCGTGACAGTTGCATCAAAAGTTACGGACTAGGACCCCGCTTATTACTACACATTGCCAGGTTTCACATGGGACGCCATGTTGAAACATACTAGCGTAAAATTTCGAACTGCTAACCGATATAGATATGGTTATGTTTATCGAACGCGGTATTCGCTGGTGGAATGAGTCAATGTTCAGGCAGATACGCGCGAGCCAATACCAAATACATGCAGTCGTACGATCCATCGAAACCATCGTCGTACCTAATGTATTTCGACGTAAACAACTTGTACGGTTGGGCAATGTGCCAACCCTACCCTACGCCGATTGTCGATAATTGAAGACGTTTCGAATTTGATTTTAGCGCGATCGATACGAATTCGCCCACAGGTTATATTCTCGAGGTCGATCTGGAGTACCCACAAAAAAAAAACACGACGCGCACGCTGACCTACCATTCTGTCCGACGCGCGATAAGCCGCCAGGCAAGCGGCAGGTCAAGCTCCTTGCAACTGTGTGCGATAAGAAGCGCTACGTCATACACTATCGCAACCTTCAGCAATGCACGCGCCATGGCCTTCGAGTTACAAAAATACATCGCGTATTGCAATTCGCTCAATCTCCATGGCTCCGCGATTACATCGAATTAAACACCCGTTTAGAACGCGCGCGACAAACGATTTCGAAAAGAA
>JASTWQ010001151.1:0-28716 GCA_035220615.1 Leptothorax acervorum
GAGCTTCGGTATCCCTCGAAATGATTGTGAGACGCGAGAATACGTAAGCAGAGGTATAACTTTAAATCGAGTCCTCTCCCTCCACCTTTGCTTTCGGAGACAGGAGGAGGTACCTACTGACTGCAGTTGAGACCAAATACTTTATCTTAATTATCTTAAAAAGATATCAGTGTTAACAAGCAACAGTGTTAAGAACATAATAAAAATAATGGATGTACAAATAAATTATTTAAAAAAATAGTTACGACAAAATGAAATGAAAGAACCGATGTATTAAATCGTATGAAACGTATTGGTAATCAATGAAAGATTACAAATCTCATTAATAAAATCTTAGTATCCAGATAATTTTTAGTATGTTATTTCCGGTAAGAATGCAAGAATTTTTTATTATTATTATGATAATCAAAGTCGTGAATAAAATCGTGTAACTTAAATGTTAAATATTTCAAACAACTACCACCAAAAAATGAGATATTTTCCGGTAAAATAAAATTGCCTCTAAAAAATAAACCATAATTACTATATACCTTTTATAATGAAAGAAAATATTTTTGTTATTGATTCATAACGATAACTTAATTTTATAAGCCTCGTTATATGATGCAAAACAGTTATGTACTATAATCCGTTGTGAGTATTCGAAAAATCTCTATTGCTATGGTTGGATTAAAATTTAGCAAGATAAAAGGTCGGGTCTCCGACTTATGATGTGGAAAAAGAATTTCTACGAAAGAAAACTTGCACTTTTCCTAAATGAGGATGAACGCTGAGAGAAATTCACGAGTGTAACTCCAACTCTGGCGGCTTCCTTCTTTTGCGCGAAAACTGTTGAACTTCATTTCTTGGGAAGAGTCTAGATTTAAAAATCGAGAATTGCAGTCCGTCAGGAGGAGATTGTACGTTCGAAAGGCTAAAAGCCGATTACGCTTTCACCTATTCCTGATATTTTATTATTCCAAAGATATCAGCGTTTCGGGGAACATTTAGACCCATGAGATCTCATTTAATTTCTTCGCCAGATATCGCGGTATCGTTCCACGCTTTACAAATTTTCTCACCGACGTTCTTGTGTTACCGAAACTCGCACTTCTCGTTTTACGGGGCTCTCTATAAAAATCCCGTCAAGAAGACGTAGTTTATCCTCGCCTACGGATCGAACCATCCGTCGACTTTAAGCGGAATTGCTATGCACGAAATTACCGAATCGGCCGCAATATAAAGGTACGATGCGGAAGGCACTAAACTCAAACGCGCCACGCGCTTAGCATAGATATGAATTTCAAGCTGGCTCTCACATTGCGATACGAGAAATTCTTTCGCGTCCGGAGTATCGAGGAGATTCGCAAATAGAATATTCTGAACTCACTCGCAACAAGATATCGCGCACCCCTGAACGGGATGCATCTTCTTATCCTCGGGCGGAATTCTTTTTACACTGTATTTTTCATGATATCAAAAACTATTCTTTACATTGTTATAATTCATCTCATGGACTCAGATTTATATATATATATATATCTCAGCTTTAGATTAATCTCTAAACTCTTTTCGGTAATGTTAATTGTTTCTAAATATAAGGCGGTTATAAGCATCAGACCAAAACATTCACGAAGATTCAGAGATGGCAGATAATAGTTACACGACTGGTTTTCGGTACGAGAGTTCCGCTCGTTGATTTAAGAGGCCGGGCTAGCAGGCATTTCTCCAAGCAACATAGTCGAGTGATCCAGTGCTCTATTTATGAGTGTGTAAAATACTCTTAATCTGTTGGATCACTTAATTCATATCGCCAGGCATGCCGTGGATTAACGAGAAATTTTATTATAACAATCTCACGAGACAAATTATACAAACAACGTGTTTGTTATCTGACTGTTATCTTTCAATTTGCAAACAACCATGAAAATTAAATCTGCGTTATACGTTAATATTTTGAAAAAAACTTTTAGGAAGGAAATTCTGTGTGTGTATGATGTTATAAAATTTGGAAAGTATTATAAAGTTTAAAAATTATTATTGAAGCATAAAATACAATTATGAAACATCTTAAAAGTACACACAACACCAAACAAACATTAAAGATTTATGAAAAAGTTATTGATGACAGTATCATAATTTGCTCTCTTGAAGTTAAGTAAGATTATCTTAAATTATTTAAGACTACTTATTAAAAATATTTTTAATTTTTACAAACTAACGTACCTAATATTTCGATGTCAACTATAAAAAATGGAAAATATTAACCTCTTCAATAAAATTGCATACTTAAAATATTAAAGCTATTGCACAGTATTATATTCCGTTATGTCTCGTATCGGTAAAATATACTAGCTTACTGCTCTATACAGGAAATCTGGTGCCTCCAGATTGCATCATCGTTGTGGTATATGGGTCGTTAGTCGATGCGCATAATCTTTGATCGCAATCGTGGCTGGTGGGCCGATTATACCTGACTTGGCGTATCGATCCCACTGGTCGATACGGATATCGAATTCGAATCTTGGGATGATCCTTCCCGGCACAGACGGCTGCGAGATAGAACCGGAGGCACAATTGCTAGCAACCCAGTTTCGGGAATGAATGGCAAATGAGCGCCGGAGTTCTCAGTGAACATGCTCTGTGGGAGAAGTCTTAACCCTTCGGCCCTAAAAATGATCGTAACTGCCCGACGGATTACATCAAATTCAAGGAGTTATGAAAATGACTGTCTATGGAATTAGGCTGTCTATAAACGTGACTATCTATGGAAAGGTCCGTGTAATTCAAAAGTCTTATAAAAATAAAGATATGCAGAATGGGGACATTTTGAATAGAACAGATTTATTGCTTATGCTTATGGAATTGAAAATAGAATTAGGAATTTATAGATGATGGCATGAATATCTAATAACTATCAATACCAGTATCGTGGACACCAGTATCAATTTAGATATAGGTACAGTCGGTCACATAAAGGTTGCAACACTTAATTTTTGGATGGGTTTTGAAACGCACAAATATTTCGAGACTATTATACGAGCTACTGCCAAAACAAATCACCCATCCAAAAATTAAGTGTTGCAACTTTTATGTGGCAGACCTTATACATATATTGAATTATACAAGAATTATAATTCAATATTCACAGAAATAAAAACTCTTGACATTAAAGGTTTATGAAATTGAGAGTTTACGAAATAAATTTAAAACTATAATAAGAAAAATCAAGAATTGGAAACAAGTTTCACGAATAAATAAAGTGTATAAAAGAACAAAGAGAGAAATAACGGTTTATTAGAATTACAAATTTCTTTTTAAAATAAATAAATGTAGTCGAGTGTATGTTCTTTTTTTTAAAAAAGCACAAATGTTGATTTTTTATAAATATTTCCAAAAAACAATATCGCTCTTTTTATTGATTATATTCACAGTATCTTTCATCATTCTAAAACTTTATGATGACATGGCTGCTCGTATTTAATCAATTAGCGATGACGTGTTGACGAAGTGTACTTCTTACTTCTTTCGTTTCTTGCAACGCAACGCCGTGAGTCATTCATTACGACTGGCAACACATCGAGGATCTCTCGAACGTTTCCATCGAGCTTTCTCATCGTCGTCAGAACTTAGTGATGGCGTTAAATTTAACGAGCCCAATAATTAAATTAAAAATGAGGAGTTTGAAAGTGGCTTAGATCGTAACTCCTTGTTCATCGCTCCCGTTGAAGTATAAATTGTTCGATCGATATAATTCGAGCATCGTAAAAACTCATGGCTTATTTCTCTGGCATGTAATAACTATCATAATAAATGGAAATGTTAGACTAGCTGCCATTTTCCTTGAAAAAGGAAGGTTCTATCATAACGTACCTATAAATGATATCCCTTTCTGTTGCTCTCTTATATGATCCCTCTCTCTTTTTCTTTCCCTCCTCATGTAGTTATTTTGTTATGGCGCAATAATGCATCATCTCGGCTGGAAGGGCTTAATTTTATGATACAGCCATTGCATTTTTATTTGCCAAGAATAATCACCTCACCTAATTTTTTATGAGTCTTCATAAGACGGCTAGTGGCAGTTGTTAAGCAATATATATCCACAAATTCATACAATAAAGAATGTTATATTAAAGAATTTTAATCTTATAAGAGAAGTATATTTATAGTAAAATAATATATAGTAACTATGTATTGTATATGTATTATTGATAATTACTCTGCGAATGCAATAAATGTAATTTTTGCAGAACAAAGCATTGTAAACGGAATATATAGTTGAGGTCTATCGGTTATTGTACTAAGCTATTAATTGCGTATCGTAATTTAAAAAAAAAGCTTAATTGACTGCACTTTTTATTCGAAAATCTCGACGATATTGAAATAATCTGAGAGAATATTTTAAATGTAGGTACACAGCAAAAATATGAGAGCTTGCGCACGTGTTCAGCCATGATAACATTTATTTACTCGAAAATTGTGTACAACTCGCACGTATTCTGTTTCAATTGCATAATTGCTAAAACATTCACTTGCAATGGATTTTATCCCGCAGCAAAATCCACACGATTAATTTTGACATAAATCGATTTTATTACAACGAGCGTAGATAATCGCGCGTATGGCGTATATATAGCACTACTATATGCACTGATGCTTCTCAATTCTTATCTGTTTATGAAGATCTCGTGTATTTGTCGCGCAAACATCGTAGCCAGTCATCGATTCATTGCGCAGAAAATCTCATTGCATTTGTTCGAACGAGTACACCGAAATGATTTCCATACCCAGATAGCACAGCTGATCTTTATGAATTCGAAAAGATCTGAATCTGATCTTTATGAATTCATAAAGATCAGCTGTGCTATCTGGGTATTCACACAAGTGATTGGTTGGATACGATAAATCTACTTTTCCAAACTCGATTTCCATGCATTTTACTCATAAATATTGTTTATCAAAAAAAATACCACTACTGTTTCGACGGCCTATCGCTATATCGTTATAATGAACACTATACTATATACGATATCTACCATTACAGAAGTACGTATTAGAATTTTATAATGACTGCTTTTTTAAATAATATATTCTCTGATTTTATTAATTTTTTATATCAAATTTTTTAATAATTAAACTTTAAATTAAATTAAAGCCTATTTAATAGCTATTGATTTTATTTGAAAAACAGAAAAATGTTTAATCTCCCTAATATAGATAACATTAAAAATTATAAGCAGAAATACTAAAAGAATGTAGGTTTTTTATGATAATTTTATATGAGTTAAAAATGGCTATTTTTTATTAATAAATTATATTTTAGAATTATTCTATTTTTATAAAAAATATATGACAAATTAATATATTTTTTATCTATAACTGGTTGCAAAAATGTAGAAATTTTTTATGAGATAAACTTTAAAGTTATAAATGCGCAATGAAATCGTGTCATTCATTAACTGTAAGTAATTATTAATAAAACATATTTATGATTTAACTCTCAAAATATATATAAAAGAGTAAAAAATTAAAGTAAAATAAAAACAATAGTTAAGAATGTTATTGAAAAAAGATTTATTTCAAGCTATTATATTAAAAGAATCAGTAAATATATAATGGTAAATTATCATTATATATTTACATTATATTAGCACAACCGGAAGAAGCACGCTGCATCGATATATAGATATGTGTTTGTACTGACGATATGACGTTCTGTAAAACATTCTGGCGAATTCCGGCGTTATATCGCGTTCGATTTTCGGTCTTGCGCACGAAATAGGAAAGAATCCTTAAAATAAGATCAGGCGAATTGCGTTCGCACTCGTCTCGTATGTAGGTAAGTACAACGAGAGCGAACCGCAAACCACGGAAAACGGCTTCCCGTTGTTGCATTTTTCAAAAAGCGCGAAACGAACTTTACACTCGAACCCGCTCTCTAACGTCGACGCAATATCGGCAATCTTATCAATAATAAATGTAACTTTTATTACATGCGCCCGGACGCTTTCCAAGTGCTGGAACACAAACTATATCGTTGATTTTTTTATTTTCAGATGCGCCATCCGATCCAAATGAAGCCGGCCGACAGCGAGAACCGGAATGGTGAGTGAACATTTTAATTATTTTTCCGAGACCCGCTAAGATTGCGAATTAAAATTTTAATATCGCGATGCACATTCAGACTATTATTATAAGTGAATTAATATCGAATTAATTTTTAAGCAAACCAAAGTGTTGGTTTTCTGACAAGAGAAGAAAAAATTTGTAGGACTTATGTCGCTTACATTAAGCGATTGGTAAAAATTGAAATAATAACAACTTGTTTAATCAATCGATCTGTTTAAAGCAAAAAACGTGCTGTTATAAACAACTTATTGTTATCTACTACAGCAGCAAAAGCATGTAATTTTAATAAGAATTAATCAAGAGACGTGGTAGCGTTTTATACTTATATATTTTTCGTAAAGTAACCCGATCTATGTGTTTCGTTAAAAACAAACTAGATCTAGATCTTTTTCGTATAAAGCGAATTTTAGTTTTAACAAAAAATACTAATCTTTTATAACGTCATATATAATAAGATTTTGAGCGTCTTGTTTAATGACCGCTGGATTGCTTCGAAGTTCTTGCACGATTAAGGAATTTCGAGCAACAGCGGTATAACCGAAAGAGAAGACAACAATAACGATCGCGAAGGTAAAGTTAACTCTCTTCGCTCGGCGGAGAATGCAGCTCAAAGCACGTTCATTAGATGCTAATTAATTGGTGGAATTGAGGGGCTTGTCGAGATTGCGTAGTCAAAGAAGACATAAGCGAGCTGCGAAGCACCAAGTGGTAGGACGATAAGGTAGGCCAGAGCCAGGAGAGTCGTGAGGATGGGCAGAGGCGAACAAATTTTGCAACATACAGTTACCAGGACGACGAGAAATCGTCTTGCACGCGAATTATTACATGGCACGTTCCTTTCCTTTTTATCTTCTTGATCTTTTTAAATTCTCGACTTTCATTAGTGATCTCGGACAATATTGCATTGTTCGCAGATACGCCATGATAAATCGCAGACATCATAAAAACACCAGATATTATTCTTATAGATATTGCGTAAATATTGTATAAACGTTCCATTCATACAGTAATTCTATTTTAATACAAAAGTATAAATAGAAAAGTACTAGATATATGAGTAATGACTAGTAATACTGGAGTATTAGCAGAGCATTAGAATAATAGAAATAATAGAAGACTACTTAAAGGTTGATGAACTGACTCTTCTCTTAAAATTATTGTATTGTAAAATTCATATTTTATAAATTAAAATTTTTTTACTATGGTATATACATTTAAATATATAAATATATACTATCAGAAATTGTAAATATAATGTCAAATAAATCATAATTTAATGTCTATATATTTTTAATAACGCTTATTAAAAGTAAATGAATGTGATTGAAAAAGTAGGAGAAAGATAATCATCCCATGGTGACGCATGAATATTATTCATGTAGAAGATTTTACTTCAAGTTCTCTAATTTCTTCTATCGCGCATCGATCGGAAAAGGGCTATGTAAAAATTCGAGAACGTCGAAAAGCGCATCGGGAATAGTATCGCGAAAACCAACAGGAGAGTCAACGAACGCGGCAAAACGCGCGATTTTTTTACGGATAACTGCGCCGCGTTAGCAATAAAAATTCGACTACCGGCTGGACGGGGGTGTAACGTAAAGCGTATATAAAACCGGCCACGTCGGTGGGACGACGCAAAACGAATGCTAATGAAATATTAACGACACCCGTCACGTGCTGCGCTCGGTCGGACCGCTCGGTTTCTCTCATTCCTCTCCCTTTCTCCCTGTTTCTTCTCTTTCTTTCTCGCATGATCGTTCACTCTTCCGTTCCACGCTTCATCCTCTACGCTCCTTTTCCCCCTTTTTGCTCATCCCACGTTTGTCTTTCTCCTTTTTTTTTATTTTGCGCCGCATAAGAACGCCTCCCCTCCCAAAGAATGCTCGTGCGCGGCCGTTTTTTACATCGATGCGCAACGCCGTTTCAGGCGCTCTAGCAGGCAGCGCTGTGTGCAAATGACATGCCAAATTGTAATCACGCCAAGATTCAAGCGACTTTACACCTCGCGTTTAACGTTAACCGAAACCTGATTCTGACACTTTGTTTGTTACGGTCGAGCTTGCGCAGTTGCGCGAACAAGATCCTGGATCAAGTAACCGCGTTACATGGACCGGCGCTCGATCCTGTTTACCAGCAGTTACGCGTTAAACAGAGAAGTTACTCCATTGGTTAACCATTCAATCGCGACGGCTTCGCAGTTGAATTCACCTTAATTTTTCAATTAAATTAATGAAGACAATACTAACAATAAGAGATGAAAACGTGATCGCAGGAAAGAAATCTAATTGGATAAATAATTAGAAAGAACCTATATTTTCTGAAAAATTTCTGAAAATTCTTAACGAAGATAAATATGTTTCCTTACAACAATCTAAGAAAAACGTTAGAATACTAAAAATAGTAACAGATGAGGCATTAGAATACGTAAAATAATAACAAACAGAGAAGAATATATAAACAAAAAATAATTTTGCCCAAAATCGTGTAAGAAGACTCTTTACTTCTTCTTCTCGGTGTGAAATTTTATTAACCCTCGGAGAACACACAGGGTCAATTTGACCCTTACCTCGAGTTTTATCATAATATCTTGAAAGCATTTTAAAAATGTAAATTTTTAGCCAGAAATATTAAAAATAAAAAAAATAAAATTTTTGTCGTAAATTACGTTTTTTTCAAAAAAATAATTTTTTTTTGAATTTTTTTAAATATGTAAATAATTCCAACGGCACTTTTTATTTATATCAATTGATTTAACAATGTTCCAAGTACATCTGGAAATTTTTTCAAGCTGATCGCACTCGTCAATTTAAAATGGTGGACGATCAAAGTGTGTGTAGGGTTAGATTGACCTAGAGTGTTCTCCGTGAATGAAAAAATAGGTGTGTTCATCGAGGGTTAAACATATATTTTTTAACAAAAATAAAATTTATAACAGTAGGTATCACTAAGAACTTAGGAGAAAAAAGAGATTTGTAAATTTGAATTAATAGAAGTAGGATATTGAAGACTGTGGAAAAAACATATATTACTAATTTATAACTTTTATTACTACCACGATTAGATTACAATTTAATATGAATTTATATAATATAAAATTTAAAAACTTGTACATTGCTTTCTCATAGTTTTTAAGTGAGCAAGTTTAAAGAATTATGATTTTATTAAGAGTTTTAAACAATCAAGTTTTCAGAAAAGTACTGGTTTTTTATAAAACCATTTTTATAAATCCATAATTAAAATTTACAAAAACCTTACTTAAAAAACGTTGATTAAAATTGCCAATAACTCCTCATAGTTTTTAAGTGTGCAAGTAGAAACTTGCACATTGCTTTCTTATAGTCGTTAAGTTTACAAATTAGAAACTTGCACATTACATAATCAACATTTTATTTCGCTCATAAAGCTTCCTCTATGAGGAAGCTGGTTTTTTCTTTGATGTATAATTATTAGTAAATATTTATTAATTTGGCTTCCTCATAGAGAAAGTTTTATGAGCGAAATAAAATGTTGATTATGTAATATGCAAGTTTCTAATTTGTAAACTTAAAAACTATGAGAAAGCAATGTGCAAGTTTCCACTTGCTCACTTAAAAACTATGAGAAAACAATGTACCTACATGTTTCTACTTGCACACTTAGAAACTATGAGAAAGCAATGTGCAAGTTTCTACTTGCACACTTAAAAACTATGAGGAAGCAATGTGCAAGTTTCTACTTGCACACTTAAAAACTATGAGGAGTTATTGGCAATTTTAATCCACATTTTCTTTTAAGTAAGGTTTTTGTCAATTTTAATTATGGTTTTATAAAAATGGTTTTATAAAAAAACCAGTACTTTTCTGAAAACTTGATTGCTTCAAACTTTTAATAAAATCATAATTCTTTAAAACTCTCAAATCATAGTTTAAATCGACTGAACGAAAGAGTGTTTTGAAAACGTCTCGACAAGGGCTACAAGAATATGCAATAACGTGTAAACACTAAGTGAGTTGCTAGAATTGTATTGCCAACCTAAGATAAATTTATGAAATTAATTTTATTAATATTAAATTTAACATTACAATATCTTGAAGTTTATTAAATTCCTTTCAAAATGACATTATATTTTTCAATTCTGTCCATAGACTTCCGGCAATTACACAAAATAAATGTGGTATCTTATAATCGGGGACTTTTCTCTATATATTTACCCAAAAATACATATTGTTTATTATTTATGTTTACAATAAATACCTTATTTTTCTCTCTCTCTTTCTCTATCTATCTCTGTCTTTCTTTTTGTTTTTCTCTTATTCTCTTCCTGTTTCTCTCTGTTTTCTCTCTCTTTTTCTCTTTTTTTCGAAACAGCCGAGAATGCCAAAAATAATTTTAAAGAATTAGAAATAGCCCGATATCTCAAAATTTGCGGAAGTTAGAGCAACCACGGGCATTTCTCAAAAAATTCCAAATTTTAAATATTAAAAAAGAATCTCTACCAATTATCGCCAAATTCAATGATCAAATTATAAAATGATGAAGAAGCAATGTGGTTTAATTTGCACACTTTTTTATTATATTGGCAATTGTTTTCTAATTCTGTTATATTCTTCAGTCTTTTCTACCCCTATTTCATATTCGGTAAATTTGGCATATACACACATACACACACACATACACACATACGGACATTTTTTAAAATTGCGATTTTTCGACGTTTTAGAACATTCTGAACACATTGGCAGCGGCAACTAAAAAAAAATTTTTTTTACGAAAACAAAGCTTTCTCTATGAGGAAGCAAAAAAACTTCTTACTCTTACTATATTTTTATTTTTATTGAAAATTTTTAAGTTGTACAGAATATAATACTAGTATTGTTATTATACGTTAAATATTTAAAATAGTTGTAACGAGTGCAAAGATTAAAGCATATTAGGTAGGTAAATAGATGTAATGATAAAAAATGTAGGTATAGCATAATACTAGGATGTAGCGCTTAAAAATATAAAGATATAGTGTAAAGACAGAATAAAAAATCCATTGCAACATGTCACAAGAATAGCCAACAAAATTAACACTATGAATAATATATTTATATGTGTTTCAAACAAAATTGAGAATATTTACACAAATCTCAATTTATCAGAACAGTTGTGAGAAAGGTATAGTTATGTTGATTATTTGATTTATATCTGGATTACCGCCGCGCCGATTGGCGGCAAAAACTAGTTCTACTTATGGCATAAGCGAACGGAACTGGGGTACAAGTGCATAACATCCGTGGTTTTGTACATATATAAAAATGAATAGACACGACGTGGTGTAACCGAAACCGAGATCAGGCTATTCGTAACCACGCGCACGTGCAATACGGAAAAGGATTTTTCCATATAGGATGCGGGACGTGCGCGGTGCGGCGGCTGCCGTGAATAGTGCCGTTGTAGCTACATGCAAATCCCGGTAAAACGGGAAAATAGTAAACAAGAAGAGAACGCACGCTATCCGGTATCAGAGTATTATAGTTGCCTTGTCGTTAGGTGAATCTCATGAACGCCGCAACTGACGTAAGCCGAATTCAGATAAAGCAGCTCACAAGCTCGCGTACAAAGCGCGAGATTAGTCGCGAACGTAAAACTTTCTTTCTCGGAAACACGTAGATACAATGTACACAGCACATTGACACTCTTATATAACCGAACGGAACTGATTCATTGCTTGGAATATGATAACATTTATGAGAATTAGTATCCGACATTTACTAACGCAAATTTATGAACAACCAAGTGGAAGAATGATCAAAGATATATTGGTTAACAATTACAGTTGTAGAATATCGTTTAGTAATTAATTTTTTTTATGAAATTAATAAATACACGCATGATATACATAAATAAATTAGAATGGTGTCAAACAATTATTCTTATTTAATTGAATGTTCTTCTGTTGCAACTTCTTAAACACTTCTGTAAGACAAAGGGTTTTATTCAAGAAATAACATAAGTGAGGCTTATTTCTACTCATCAATTCAAATAATCTCATGCTAGCATTTTATTCATAATTGAGGAAACTACTGAATGGAGGACGAACTATGCCTCTTGTCCTATAATTATTCTTGTCAATGACGTAGCGGCGGGTGAACCATTTTAGCGATGTTTCCGACGGGATGCACGCCGATCAAGGGACCTCTGTCACAACGTCAAGCGCGACAGCTTAACGAAAAGAAGAACGAAGAGAGTGAAAGCTTTATTTATATCCGTGACATTCTGTTTATTTTGGCTGACAGACTAGGCTCGCTCCGGGCTCTAGCTAGTAACGGGCTCTAGCTCTATAAGCTGATCCCTTCCTTGCGAATCCCATTTCGTCCCGACATTGTTTCAGTTTGATTACGTCACGTCTTACCAAACATGAACCTCGAAATTAAATTAGATGTCGATTTCTTCATGGAAAACGATTACCGCGCGTTAATAATCGCACATTACGCGCGATATACACATGCGCATCTGATGTCTGCAATTCAATCTTTTCTTTCTTCAGCCCATTCCTCTATCTTGAACCTGATACTGGTCAACGCACGTTCTATCTTCATTCTGCTATCAGTTGATGTGCATACGAGAATAAACTTTACGAGGAATAAAGTCAGCGTTTCGTTTATCAATACCAACGAAAGATGACAAATGACATTATTTTTGTAAAGAACAGAAATTAAAGAACTTATACATATAATAAGGGAGACCGGGGCTAGTTGGCACACTTTTTACATTTTTTTTTCTTTTCTATACCACATTTTGTGCCTATCTTTAGTATAATTTGAAAGTACAATCCTTCGACAACAGAAAATATATATACTGAAAAGTTTGAAAGTAAATTTGTAAAAGAAATCCGTTTTATGTTTGAGGATGTCTAGCAAGTCAACGTGCCCCGTTAATGGGGTACAATGACACACAGTATGAGGTAAATTGTCGCCGAGACAAATATGATTTGATTTAATTAAATGTTTATGTTATAGTTTACCACAAATATATAAAGTTAATTTAACTTTATCTCTATACTGTATTATAATTTTAGGTTAGATTAAAACGATAATATGGCATATTTATTTAATTATAATACTAAAAATAAAATCTTTGGTTTATATTTATGTAAATAGAACTTATTAATGACAACAATTAAAAGTAGAACATGCCGTACCAACTTGTCCTATTCCTTTTGTGTCAACTTACCCCAAAGCCAATTAAGTTCTGTCGGGTCATATATAAAGCATGATATAAAAATATATTGTTTAAAAGTTTGTTAAAATGTACTCGAATAAGTATATTTTTGAACTGTGATAGCAACTAACATAAAAGTTTACATTTATCAATAATATAAATAAATTTACGAGATTGTGAGAATTTACTTCACTATAGACACCACAGACGCGCGCTTCGCGCGCGCTATTTGGCCTTGATACACACAACTGTCAAAATATATAATGACAGCCACTCACGAAGTAAGCACAATGAAATGACTAATCGGCATCACGGAAAAGAGGTAACAATATTTCGATAAATTCGAGTATCGATTTAACATGCCTTTTTTTAGAAAGGAACTGTTAAAAATGCAATTCAACGCCATTATTTCAAAACTGTTGCTCGTAACTGATAACAAAATGCAACTTACGTCACATGTGTGAAAGATAGTTTTGCACTTAACACTTGCTTGGTTCTGCAATTATATGTTTGAAAACAGCCGAAATATAAGCAAAGTGTCAACTAGCTCCAGTAGCCAACTAGCTCCGGTCTTCCTTAACTACTGAACTCTGAATTTATTTAATATAATTAAATCAACAAAGTTTAAAGTATGTTCTAAAATGGATATCTGAAAGATGTACTAATCCATCAGATATCATTTAGATGTCTTTTAACAAGAAATAATATAATTACAACTTTTTTAAAACAGTCTCGGAATAATTGCGATAGATTTGACATGTTCGTAAAAATAATTGTTTAAATGTAAATGAAAATTAATTCGGTTAAATATCCTTATTTATGCTTATGTATTGATATTATTTTATCTATTGTAGAATTTTTAATTTAAGGCATGTAATTTTGTCTAATTTTCTATAATTTTGATTCAACAATTTAGAGATTTCTAAAGAGACAAAAGTTTTAATTAAAAAAATTTAAATTTTATATTATGATTTTATTTCAACAGTTTATAACTTATTTTTAATCTTCTTACATTTCGATTGACTCTCTATATTATCCTTTATCCTTTCGCGCGACGAATAATTTGATTATTTTTCGATCCTGGTATAATTCTATAGCCAATGTTTGTTTATTGGTGAGATATGCCAGATAAATATAATGGATAGATATATCTTTGAGTTGCAATTGTCTAATTGGGAATATTTTTGCTGTTATTTATTATTTCATTTTATGCAACCTCGATGCATTTGTCAGTAATTCTATTTCTGTAATTAGGTATCCTAGTATAGATATATTTTAGCCAACAAAAATTAAACATGAAAATCAAAATTGCCTGTAAAGCGAGTGAAGATTGCCAGTTTCGAGGATTCATTGAGGAAATGATAGCCTCGTAAATTATAGCCCAACTTACAATGCCATAACGTATAAAAATTTATGTCATTCTCATGCATTCAATTCACTGGTACTTGCGTTATTCACTATTCATGTTTATTAAACGTTACGAAATGTTACTTACATAATATATACATCATCCCTTGCGCACGCAAGAAAAATTGTTCGTTATATAATCGCAAATTGTAGGAAATATATTGCTGTGAGCAATATTAACTGTTTTTTTTCGAATGGTGCCAGTTATCGCATGATTGTTTTCTTAAAAAAGTATTCGTGAGTATTATTAATACTATAAACAGTTACATCAGATGAAATTAGAAGAAAAATTTATGCAATTAGTCGATAACAAAATGCTTTAATAATGACTTTTTAATTTACCGACTTTGCATTGACAAACTACCACGTTCGACTGTACTAATCAAGAAGAAATAAATTACGAACTGCTGATTTCACGAAGTAACTATATAGCGCATTGAGCGATGTTCGATTTGAAATGTGTTTTAAGGAAGGAATTCTGCGTTTCTGCGATCGCGGAAAATAGCGACAGTTGAGTGGAGACAAAAAAAGTGGTTAGTCTCGCACCGCAACCATCGGTGATAAGCTTTATCTTATCGGACAGAAACCCGGTGAGTCAGCGATAGCTAATTTGTAAGCAAGACACGTACCTGCCGTAATCGTACTTCGTCTTTCGCCTCAGTCGAATACCTTATCTATTGTTTATTGCATCCACGCAAAAACCCCGTATGCCGCGGCGTTTTGCATTTGCAGCGATGGCAGTTCTCGATGGCGGAATCGTATTAGCATGCGAAATAGACGAAGAGCTCATGCACTTTGCTCGCTCGCAGAATTTTCGCTTCGTCGCTGTACTCGCTGTACTCGCTGTACTTCGTCGCTGTAGCGATACTTTTCTTAATATCTTGAAATGCTTTGCAGAATTATGTAAATTTTATTAGCATTCTATTTAAATTATACATTAATTATAAATATAGTGTGCGTAATGTTCCTGAAAAGTTACCAGCAGTATTGCTATCAATTAACTTTATTTTTTATATTTATTGTATTAATTTATTGATATTTATAAATCATTTTACATAATTAATTTGTATATTAAAATATAATATGTTATATTTTGTTTTAAATAATAATGAAAATTTTGGTTAATTTAATTTTGATAAACTTTAAGATATGTTTTAGACATTTGTATTATTTGTATTATTTTTCAGAAAATTTGTTTTTCAGTGTGTTATGGTATTTACTTTTATGATATTTTTTTATAACATACTGCAGAACAACACATATTGCAGTAACTATTATGCAAGTAACTATATTAACTAAAACATTCATATATATTGGCAAAAATTATATACAAGATATTATGAAATATATTTAAAATTTTGACATAACTACATGATTTAATATTATCCATTTGTTGCATTTTCTATTTAATTATAATTAAATTAATATCTAATACAATTCAAAATTTTATTTTACATCTGAAGTTAATTATTGAGCAGTTAATGAAATAATAATAACAAAATGTTTAATATACTTCTTTTAATATGTGTTGAAACAAATTAACAATTTTCAATAGATAATCTTTGTTTTTCTTTAGCAAGTTTTTTATATTATTTCATAAGACTGTTAATATCTAACAATACTCTAACAATTACGCTTGGTATTATAACATACTGGTTATAATACGAAATTATAGAAGTGCACCAAAAAAGTCTGATCAGTTATGAAAAAGTCACTGTAGGATGTCCTATACTATTAAATATAATTATGAAAATTTTCGAGGAAAAAACTCCGTAACAAATATGGAAACTTTATTTTTGACAATAGAGATTATAGAAAGTA
Source organism: Leptothorax acervorum (assembly GCA_035220615.1). NCBI lineage: Eukaryota > Metazoa > Arthropoda > Insecta > Hymenoptera > Formicidae > Leptothorax > Leptothorax acervorum. The sequence continues at coordinate 16,522 of JASTWQ010001151.1, forward strand.
TTCTCAAAAATGTTCTTACCATCAATATTACATACAGAAGTAAACCATATTTCGGTCACTAACAAGTGACAGGAGCCTTCTAGAGTCGGCCCTTTTCGTAATGGGTTGTTTTTTCTTCGACGAAAAAGCGATGGAGCGAGCACATGCTTCAGAATCATATTGGCGCGTGCCACATTACGCTATCGCGCTACCAGACGTGAGTAATATTTTTAAGCCTTTCGAGATAACGTCTTCAGAGAAGTGCACAACGAACAGATTCTCTCGAGTAGCTGTTTCTAAGCATGGCTGTGTTCCTGCGCTCGCTGCCGTGGCCGATAAACATCCGGCGAATCGACGTTTCCACTTGCAAAAGAGCGGTTGTTGTAACAGCGTCAAAGGAGAGAACTGGATGGAGCTTATAACACGCTTTGTTCTCGTTTGTCGTTGAAAGTTCTCGCAATATCGATTCCAAGCGCAAACAATAACGCAGCTTTTAATAGGTCTCTCTCTAACGCAAAATATTTATTATAGTATTTCTTTCTCTCTTTTATAACATTTTTAAAATCAATATTACAAATAATAATTACTAAAAAATACATTTTTGTTGAATATAAAATAAAAGATTAAAATATGCTGTCTTTGACGAAAAGGAGGAAACATGATATAAATATATTACTAAAAAATTGTAGATAATATTAAATATTATTTATTACTGAAATTGAATTATTTATATATGACTATATTAAATATAATTTATAGTTAAGCAATTTATTGTCAAGTTAAACTTAGGTTGCCATATAATAGTAATTAAATGTTAATATTAATGTTTTATTAAATACGAGCAGAAATATATGACGTAGCTTAATATCAATACCGGATAATATGATATTTCGTGTTTAAGTATCTAGCGGATTTATAATTAAATATTCATCTAAATAAAAACATAAATGCACGAAATAGCTTAATATTAGTATCGGATGATATATGATATTTCATATTTAAGTATGTAATAAGTTATAAATATTCACATAAAAATTTAACAAAGTCTTGTTTCAAATATGCTTTCGAATATGAATAATTTTCTATATGTGCCTTGAGGGAATATTGTAATAAAACTCATCCATAAATACAATATATTTTGTCAAATTTTTTTTTTTTTTTTTTTTTATCTAAAGACCTCTTTACAACATGTTTGCTTACACATAACTTATTTAATTTTTTTCTCTTTTATAAATTAAGTGCATCAAATTTTATATGTATGAAGATCATTTAGAAGAAAATTATTAATATACAAGAGAGCACATGTCGTCCTCATAAACATTCTTTTTGTGCTAAGCATTGTTCCAATTTATATGAAAAATACAAATTGTATGATTTTATTGAATTTGACATATGAAAATTAAATTGTTTTATAACAAGAACAAAAGAATTACTGTCTGTAATTATTTGTACAGTAGAATAGGGCATGCTTTACAATTCTCATTCTTTAGATCTGCGTATTATACACGTGTTCATAGATCGCTACAGAACGATATAACAATTAATAATACGGCTAAAAATTTCTATGGTATGAAGTATTTTCTCATTTTTCGGCTGTTGCTCGAGGTTCTTCGAACAGTTTTACCAGTTACGTCGACCGCTTTGAAGTTTCCTGAACGCTTCGGTAGAGCGGTATACGCACAGCGGCCACTGATCTGGCGCTAACGAGACTATTTGGACTCCTGAATATGCATAGAGCAAGCGCGCGAAGTGCTGGAAAGTAGATCACGAGGATCACCGAGTAAATAGAATCCACTTTGGTAAGCTTAAACCGCGACTTCGAATCGAAGTTTATGCACGGTGTTGTATACTTTGCGAGATTAGCAGGCACGTATCTAAAAGTTAAGTATTTAGAATGCAGTGCCTAAGCGTGATTAAATTTGGAATATTTAATTCTGATGTAAGCTGCAACTTCAACGATAGTAAAACATTCTATTATACAAGAGTCATCTGCGCTTTGCATCAAGTAGATTCGCAATCTCGCCACAACTAGTCAGAATCAGATAAAATATACTTACAAAATCTTAAAATGTATCTTTAAAATCGTATATCACTCCTACTGTATCATCATTTTTTGTTTTATAAATAATCTCTAAATAATAATTAAATCTCACAATAAAAAGGTAATTTTATATTCTTTGATATATTTTTTTACTTTAACGTATTTCCTTTATATGTAAACGTACGCTTTCTCCGTACACATTACAATATAATTTGAAATTCATATCAATGTTGTAAAGAAACAAACGAACATATAGAGTTAATGAATGCTGAGCCCGATTTTTGAAATATCAACTGTTGACTTGAATTCATTATTAATTAATGTCAAAAGCTATCAATGAATTCCTCTTTTCTGCATTTAGAAAATGCCAATTCCAAATTTATGGAAAATTTACGGTTGATAGGACGCATTCGGCATGTATTATAGGCTACTCTCATGACCTCATATAATACTCAAATGTTAAACGCTAAATATTTAAGTGCCGAAATTGTAATGATAAATTTAGCAGGTTATGTCTTTCGAGATAATATGCAGCAATGTGGTTGACGATGCGTGTGCACATCGGGAACCAGGTTGAATCCGTATAACGGGTAATCCGACCAGGCGATTAAAAGCGGCAGTTGTATGCAATGGCGTGACCTATTGCGGGCCGACAATGCGTGTCCACGCATTTATGATTCGGATATGCGTTTGGCATTCGTTCCGCGCACACGGAGAAATATTTTGGCATTGCCATAACGTCGCGCGGATCGCCGTAATGACTCGTCGCGCCCCGGCAGAAGCCTGCGTAAAAATGGAGAGCGCGAATTCGAACACAAATATCGCCGCTGCTGATAAAAACAGACCACGGTTTATCACGCGACAACGATTTTTTTTTTTGTGGTATTTCTGATCGTCCGAGCATAGATTATTTTTGTTACGCCCGTACATCCAATGTACACTGCAGTGACCAGGATGTCAACCCCGTCACTGGTTTATACCCCGCAGTAAACATTTTAACAAATGCGAAATACACCGAAAATATTTTCGGAATATCCCTCAAAAGATACCTCGTTTCAAATACTCACATTCCCTAGAATGTTTTTTTATTACACATATACATAACGGAATCTAAAAAAATCTAAACACTTATTGTGCGATAATTAATTGGATCATAGTTATTGAATTATAGCGATTACAAGTGCAAACTCTCAATCTGCTCGAGAAGACCAAGCGACAAGCGACACTGATAATTAAGTTTCCCCACCAATGATTGGGTGTGCCTATTGTATGCGACATGTATTCGCAAATTGGGTATGTGCGTTAATACTAACTTCGCAAGTGACTACTATGTAAGAAAAACAGATGCCTCGGAAATAGGGAGAAGCTATGCAAGTCAACTGGAACCGGGCCAATCACTTACATATCGCCATGTCTACTAACACTTACTTCCAACGTTCGCGTTTATTACAGTCTGCGCGTTTAACGCCTGCTGCATAATAAAATCGTCTCTCATCGGGACACTAAATATTGCTAACCACGAGATCCATGTACGCCGTCCAGCGAATGACAAACATGTTATACATTGCTAATAAATTACGCTACGTTTTAAAGTTTCAGAACGTAAGATGAACTATCTGCACACATATATATACACAAAACTAATTTATGATCAAGAATAGGTATATTTTGCGTAAATTGAAGCGAAATAAAGTTCAAAAAATGGACTTTTAACCATTCGACCGTCAAAAAGACTACAAGTATTCAAATATAGTATACACAGATTTATTGTGTACAGAACATACATATTGTGCAATAATATATTATGTATTTTGCTATAACTAGTCTTTAACAAAAAATGAGAAGAAATATATTTATTTGTAAGAATTAATGCATGTACATATATTACACCCCGATTAAGTCAGAGAAAGGCTTTCAATCGTTATAAATTATTTCGCATATATTATTATGTGAAATTTATTTCACATAATAATCTTTCCCGATACAATAAATGCATACAAACCAGCTTTATTTCTCGTAATCGGTCGCAATCCTCTTCTGACTAAAGAGTATTAACCGATTTTATTTATTATACTTGACGGATATATGTTCTCTCGACAATGATCGACCATTTAAACAGTGGATATTGACTGCGCATAGCATTAACGGCGTAATATTCATTTTGGAATTATTATTCATTTTGACAAAGCTGGCATTTAATGTGCTGCGAAAATACTTCACTGTAGAAATGTATATAGAATCTCCAAAATAATCAATATAAATCTCATCGAATAAATAATATCCTTGATATAATTCTGCGATGCTGCTTATAAAATTTGCACTTCTAATGCGTGTAAGAGTGTCTGCAGAATTAATAACATCAATACACATTTGAATGAGAATTTTATTAGCTATTATTCTTACGAATACGAATATTAGCAATATGATGAATACAAAATAATTGGAAGACAAATTAAAATAATTTTTGGTTCGTCACATCCGCAAAGTTTATAAGTTACATTATAAGATTTATAACTTTGTTTCATACTTTGTACATTTACTTCACATATTGATGTGACATGAAACAGAGAAGACGTGAAAGATAACGATGATAAAATTAGAATATACATACCTAAAAAATTTATTTGCATCGTTTGCTATAGATGCCTCAATTTTATACAGTTCGTAAAAACGACATTATCCTTCCAACTGCAGTGTGTGTGTGTGCGCGTGTGTGGTAACAGGGTTGTCTTGAACGTCAAGTAACATCGTCAGGCAATCAACGTCTTTGACTTTGGTAATAAAAAGCATCCTTAACATACACTTTAACTTTTAAAGTGAACTTTTAGATCTTAAAATCTTTGAATTTTTGGATATATGTTTGAGATATTTAATTTGAATAGATATACATATGCTTGGATATATTCGTGAATTTTTTAATCTTTTAACTTCTTTCAATCTTTAAATTTTTTACGTTTATAAACAAAAAAATTAAATTTAATGTAAATACCTTGATTTAAAATATTAGATTTTTTTAAATCGATATATTTTAATTTTTTAATTAATTATTTATCGAATTTTAATATAATATTTCTTTCGTACGCGAGATGTTTAAAGATTTTAGTTTTTAAATATTTATTAGAGTTAATGAGTTTCAAAATTTATAAACATAACTCTTTGGATCTCTTTTTCGAAGTTTCTATATATATATCTTCTTAGTTTCATTAAATCCACACGAACATAAAAGCTCGCGATCTTTGTCGAGTCTAGAGAAACATGACGTAATCTATTCTTCAGAATAGCCATTCCAATGTTTCCCTTGAGCTTCCCTTAACGACCTTTCGAAGACCGACGACGACATGAAACTTGCCCGAAGCCGTAATCTTCCTTTATCGAGCGACCATAAATCCGGGCACGAAATGACGATCTTGATTCCGGGATTTCGTTAACCGATGAGAATGCTGGAAATGGAGGACTAATGAAGCAGGTGTTGCCAGGAGGAAATAGCGACGCGAGTAACACGGTAGGAATCCCGGTAACCCAACACTCGTCTACGTCTCTGTTTATCGCGGCTCAACGACTGTGAAACGCTGCCAAGTACAAAGCGTAGAAGGAACTGCATTCGTTACCGTAACGCGTGCTCCCGCGTAAGGCTGTGGTTACGGATTACATCACCGTTTTCCATCTTCTTTGAGCCAATGAAGAATTCCGAAATACGTATCGCGAAGATCTATAGGAAAACGAACACATTTTAATAGACACAAGAAATCAAAGACACCTAAAAAATATTAATTCACTCTTCAAAAAAATAGCAACATGCGTCAAGTTCAATATAAATCCAATAATAATATGGTTCATTTTTTATCAATATATCGCTATCAATACAAAAATCATGATTGATGATCTTAACGAAAATAATAAAATAAAGATAACATAGTAAATTATTTGAAAATATGGTAATTATGCATAAAAGAGGCATCCTCTCCGATTTGCTTGATTTTTTAGTATGTTGTTGGGGATGTCTTCCCGAGTCATTTCATATATATATATAAGGGCCGGACTCAAATAGTTTCGGAGATACAGGCTGAGAAAGGATAGAAATCATAAATACGAAAATAAACGTTTAATAATAATTTATTCAACACTATTATTAGGAATCTCAAAGATTTCAACCAAGTGTGTGCTTTGTATGTGCTTCAACTTACAAAGCACATACTTGTAAAGCGCGTCACTAACCTATAGGTTAGTGGCGCGCTTTATAAGTATGTGCTTTGTATGTGCTTCAACTTAGAAAGCACATATTTGTTAAAGCAGAGAACAGTTGGTATTTATATACCAACTATTCATCGTACATATAAATATGTACTTTTCATATACCAACTGTTCTCTGCTTTAACAAATATGTGCTTTCTAAGTTGAAGCACATACAAAGCACATACTTATAAAGCGCGCCACTAACCTATAGGTTAGTGACGCGCTTTACAAGTATGTGTTTTGTAAGTTGAAGCACATACAAAGCACACACTTGGTTGAAATCCTTCAGATTCCTAATGATAGTGTTGAATAAATCATCATTGAACGTTTATTTTTGTATTTATTATTTTTATCCTTTCTCAGCCTGTATTTCTGAAACTATTTAAGTCCGGCCCTTATATATATATATGAAATGACTCGGGAAAACATCCCCAACAACATATTAAAAAATAAACCAAATCGGAGAGGGAGTCGCTTTTATGCATAAATACCTCCTTTCTCAGCCTGTATCTCCGAAACTATTTGAGTCCGGCCCTTATATATATATATGAAATGACTCGGGAAGACATCCCCAACAACATACTGAAATATCAAGCAAATCGGAGAGGATGCCTCTTTTATGCATAATTACCGAAAATATATTCTATTGGAATAGGAAAAAACGTTTGAGCGAAATATAGGTACCTAATATAAAAACAGGATTTACTAGATAAAATAAGTGTCATGTGTTTCTATTGGGGACTGCAATAAGCATAAAGGATTCAATGTGCAATTATCAGAAATGATATTAAGATAACGGATAATAAATTCTTATAATTGTATAAGAAGGTATTATCTGCAGTGACAAAAATGTTTTTACATGTGCACTTGTAATTGGAGCTGAAAACGACGGTATCCATTCGACTGTAATGGTTTCTAGCCGGACATGCGACCTATTTGCAAGAAATTAATCGCCGACGTTAATATTCATGTCGGCAGCTCCCAATGGTATCGTTTATATCGCGACCGTCATGGAATTGGTTTAATGTGAAACGAGGTAGAAAGTATACATAGACGTATATTAGATATGATATTTGCCATTGCTATTGACTCCGACGTGCGTGTAAACACAAATCGCTGTCATTTCAGCGGGGCGGAGCGGGAATTAGATGCAGCAATTGCACCGACCAATACTGTTTGTGTCAAAACGCCGATATTTCGCATTGATTGCCACAGCTTACGATATTTGCGTCTCTACTTTCGCTGACAATGAGCCATTTGATGGACAAAATAAAGATTTGTTGCAAGTCCAGAAATACAATGTGCAAACGAAAATAAAGAATACATTTATAATGTACGTGAAATGTATAAAATATAAGAAGATTTAACGATTTTAGATTACTGTGAAATGGTACATCGTCTATTTCAATTTTTAGTGATCGCAATAACCTTTGATATGTGTTAATCTTACAGATGTAGTTAATTTATCTTATTATTGAAACATTCAACCGGGTATAAAATATCTTGGAAAAATTTCCTTTCTGTTATTTAAGTCATTTATGTTAATTTACAGATTATAAATATGTAAATTAAAATTTTTTTTTATTTATATCACTAATATCGTGCTCTGTTTTCAATATTTAAATTATATCCGATAGATATTTAATTCAAATATATATTTCAAACGATATACATATATGTAGAATTCAATATTTTTTTGTCTCAAATGCAGAATACATTAACACTTCTTACAACATATTATTTTTATTGTGTGCATTTCAGAAGAATTAACTTTATTCTATATAATAAAACGAACATATTTTAGATTATGTGTATAATATAAAGGGTGAACACACACACATTATATATTTTATATATTTAAATCCAAATCCAGTGTGTAACCAACACACGAGTTATGCATATATGTATTTTAATAATATAGAAAAAAGAAAATTGTAGATTAAAATCAGCTCTAGTTTTTTTAAATTTATTAAAAATCATAAAAATTTGATTTTTATTCTTTAAAAATTCCAAATGGCGCGTAATCTTACGATAAATAAAATGGAATACCAACGAGCATTCAATTCTTCTTGGAACGGTCTCACGTATGTATATTCGTCTGCAACGACGGAAACCGAGATCGATGGAATCGCAGGAAGTCTGCGTCAGAAATTCAAAGGAGATTTCTCCAAATGTCGGCGGGCACACACGGTTGCTTGCATACGCGCCAATGCACGCGAGGATTCTCATCGATTATGTGCCAGGTTAACGACGACGAGCACGACGACCACGACGACGGTGGTATATGCGGGCGCGTATAAATAATGCATCATCGTGTCGTTCGAGGGAGGCAGCCCACAAATATCCATGAAACGTCGATGGCAGCGATGACCTCGTGGCACTCGTGGATCGGTAGTTATCGTTCAACGCTCGTCGCCTCTAGAAATATTCGTGTAAAGAATATTGTGAATACTATTTTTAGTTCAACATAACATATTCTCAGTGAGACCAAATTAAGATGGCACACTACTGTTTATAATTTGTAAGAAGCTGGATAACATATTATTTATTAATTGATAATTAAAAACGCTGAAAATAATATGGAGTGAAATTGCAAGGAATAAATTTTTAAAATGTTTGTGATTTAAATGACATATATATATTCATTTATCTTCAAAAATAAAAATTTACGGGGATAATAATATTTGTAAAAATTATTTAAGTTTACCATTTAATGTAGAAATAGCTTATATTTTTTATTTTTATTTTGAAGTAAAAAAAATAGAGAATATTTGTGTGATGAAATATATTAATGGTGACTCATACACATACACACATCTTTTACCATTTTAAATATAGTTGTACTCTCAGCAGTTTTCTTTTTTACTTATTTATTCACAGTCTAATTAATTCATTTATTTATTCTAGTTATTGTATATAATTAATATAATTTCTTTTACTTTCGTTTCTTATTTACATATTCTAGATATTAAGTTAAAAAGAAACTGATTCGTTATTCCGTTTATTTTCAGCTTGAAACGGGAATGTAGTAAAATGGTAAAACATATTATTTTTAGTTTGAATTTAGTTGTTTCCTCTTTTCCTGAAACAGCTCACGTTATTGCATATATTGATACATCCCCACATCGTGAATGCGGAGTTTGGTTAACCGACTTTCGATTTTAGCGCGGCTAGCATGCAAATCCATAGCTAAAAGTGGACAAGTTTTGGCAGAATTTGCACGTGCATTAAGTTTACGAACTGATGCAGAAATAACGCGAATCGAAACTAATTTACGAATATTGTGGCGTCTAAAAACAGGGTTACGCACCGTTATTCAATTTATTGATGTTTTTGCATAAAACCAAGAAAACAGTGCATCGTCTGGCCGCAATGTTTAGCCAATAGTTTATGTTGCACGCATACAACATACACGTTCGCTTTGTTTGCAAACGTTGCTGTAACGATGACGCATATTTGGCACGAGCTATCCAATGCGCTTTAAGAATTGCGTTGCACAAGACGAGATACAGATCGAATTTTAATACAGCCGTTACAAAATCAGAAAGCGATAAGAATCAAATTTTACCTGATGGCAAAATCAGAATTGAACGATGAAACAATTTATCTATAATTCATGCACACAATTTATCTCTAATTTCAGATAATTGTTTCTTTTCCAAAATATTGTAGGTTAAAATTAAAAAAATGCCATTTTATGAAATATTTTGTAAATAATATTTGCAACAAAAGTTATACATATTTCAAACGGGCTTATTTATTTCCGTATACGTATGTATGCGGAATGCGCGAACGGGTTTGGCAAATATTTGGTAAAAGTCAGTTTGCGGGTTTTTGGCTTTGGTCGTGAACTCCAAACATGATCCAACAGGCGGCGAGAAACTATTTCGTTACCGGAGCGGAGCGGAGCGGAATTTAGGTTTTCTACTAGTTTTGAGAAAAGTTTCGTCGGGTTCAACGACGGTGCAACTTCCTTCGGCAACAAAGCGACTATCCGGCCGCCACGGACAACAAATAAATACCCCGAGGGATTACTCACGATAATTGACAGTGTTCGTGAGCAATCAAAGTTTGGCGACTGTTGGACCGTAACGTTCTCGCGAATGAGAGTGATTAGACACGAGCGTCGTATTCTCCGTACATCTCGTTAACGCTTGTAATGTTCAGCTCAATTAGGATTTTCTTGTGTTTGTTGATATTTCAGCTATATACTATATTTAAAAAATTCAATTTATCTTTTTTATCATTATCTTACTGTTCCTCTGGAATTTTAAAACTTTATGGTGATATGTCTCTTTCAGCTGTAATCGAATTATTTAAAGAGACGGAAATCGGACAGCGGCTCTTATTTCTTGAACTTCTTTCAATTTCCAGTATTACATTTTAAGAATATTATAATTTAAATTGTTTTAAAACCATGTGTGTACATCCTACATGCAGACAATATCTTTATTCTTCTATTCTTAAAACGTTGCTTTTTTAAATATGATGATATGTAAATGGCGGTATCATCTAATGGTTCTTAGAGTGGACTTGTTGTAGAACTTGTTTTCATATAAATTATAGTATTTGCGTAAGCTTTTAAAGTATTGCATTCTACTAACTGTCTCAATTTTCAAATATTATACTCTACGTTATCTTCAAATCTATCGATCACTATGGACTTGCTCATGCAATACGCTAATGGCTTTAAACCATTGTGTGTACATGTACATATGCAGACAATATCTTTATTATTTTCATTCTTAAAATGTCGCTTTCAAATAAGATGATATGTAGGATGGCGGTGTCATCTAATGGTACTTACAAAGATGAGTGGACTTAATTGTTGTAGAACTTGTTTTTATATAAATTATTGTATTTGCGTAAGCTTTAATTTGAAGTACATTCTAGTAAATGTCTCAATTTTCAAATATTATAGTCCACGTTATCTTCGAATCTATCGATCATTATGGACTTGCTCATGCGATACGCTAATGGCCTTCTCGCAAACGTTGCAACATATATTGGCTTCATTTTGCGCATGAATTATCTCGTATTAGAACCACGATCGTGTTAGCAGTGATCAGATCGCACGACCGGATGATCGTACCGGATAATCAAAGTTGTCGCGTCAAGGACTTTGATGGATTGCGCGAGGCCCGCCGACGAAACACGCAACTCGATCGGTGGTGAACTACAACCGATAGGACGTGACTACGGTCGTTTTCGACGTGCATCACGTCGACGCATCTGCGAATGGGCGAATCATCGGCGCGTGCTCCCGCGCGCTGTCGCGACCGTGGTATACCTCAAGTACGCTCTTTCGGTGATCCCCGATCACGAACTCGGCATTTTTTTCGTCGTTGGACGAGATCTCTCGCGTTTCCGCGTCTGGCTGACTCATGATTTCCATCGCGTACGCATACGTGCGGAACGCACGCGCTGCTGCTCTCGCACTCTAGTGACTATTGTTTCGCGCACGCGAGCCGCGACGCTGTGCGTTCTTTGCCTCGTTGCGATGCATTACGACAGAATGCAACGTAAATTTGCGGTTGTCTTTACCGAGGTCAATTGTCTTATTTCAAGGAATCGAATGCCATGCAAAGAACTCGCTCCTTCTCGATTAAATTTTCAGGTCCCGATACTGTTGAAAAAATTCGCTTAAAGCTACTGTCAATCTTTATTTCATAATCCTGAATAACTAATGAGATACTCAAATGACATTTTATTAATTTAGGTAATTTTATTCAGCTTCTATTATTATTATATTTATTATTAACGTAAACTAATATATAATATTAAAAAATATTGCGCAAATATTATATAAATTCTTATACTTGGAAGAAAATAACTAGAAATTTTTTTTATGTATTTATTTATATGTCTTTGTGATTTTAACTTTAAAAACCAGAACAAAAAGTTGAATAAGCGCGCAATCATGGAGTTTTAGATTAACGTTA